>VYZQ01041211.1:0-11396 GCA_013400655.1 Mystacornis crossleyi | reverse complement strand
TTTTTTTTTTTTTAATGCAAGTAGCCAGAATTGAATGTAGTATTTGAGATGAGGTACTGCAAATACTGTGTATGGTTGCACTGGTATTTCCCTATTAGTGCTGGAAATACTCCTGGTGAATTTGAGGATCGTATTAGCAAATCATTGGAATCTTGTCTCAACTCCAAATTAAGACTTCCCAAATTCTGCAGATACTTTTAATTGGTTTTCAAGCCTGATTATGTGGTTTATAGAGCTGGACACCAGCCCTGTGAGTACACAACATCTTTTCCAGAGTATCAGTGAAATTTGAGTAATGTTGGCAATTCCACAACTGGCTTTTCATTTAGAAAAATGAACTTTTCATTTAATACAGAAATGTTCCAATTACATATAGTTTGCTGCTCACAGTGGTATTTTTTTACAACAAATTTCTTCTAAGCCCCCGTATCTCCCTTTCCTAACTGACTTAGGTTAATCACAATGGGCCATTTATGCATAAAATGGGACATTTTAAACTCATGCTTCATGTTGTAGGAATTACACATTTCTGCAGTTGGCTGACTGTGCTTTAATAGAGTGAAATTAGAACTTAGTGAGAATCTGCTGGTGTCTGCAGTTCCTTTATATCCTTCTCTTCAGGTACTGGAAGATCATGCTGTTCCACAGCTTGGTTCTCCATGCTCTTATGTTTGTGCATGCAGTGTTCTGGTTTCATTGGATTACAGCTGCTGATGATAGGTGTGAATTTGACCTGATATGTGGTTCATTAATAGAGGTTAGCTGAAAGAGGATTTATATGCATAAATAACTATTTTCTTTTTCCTTTGCCCGTTCTTTGTAGGTTATATGTTCTCAAGAATTGAAGAGGAACACTTGTGGGAGTGTAAGCAGCTGGGTGCATATTCCCCCATCGTTTTGTTGAACACCCTTCTATTCTTCAACACCAAATACTTCCAGCTAAAGAATGTCAGTGAGCACCTGAAACTGTCCTTTGCCCATGTTATGAGGCGCACCCGAACTCTGAAGTATAATACTAAGATGACATATTTACGTTTTTTCCCACACTTTCAAAAACAAGAGGTAGAATCAGGTGAGTGCTCTCTGATCTTTGGTGCTTGGGCAGTCACATTTGTGCTGTCTGAATTACAGAATCAGAGAATTTTGTGATTCTGTTTTGTCTGCTTCTCTTTTAAAAAGGACTGGGGAGAACAATATGTTCTGCAGTAAGCAGAGCTGGGCATATGCTGTTATCCTGGATACATTTGCAGTATTTTTCATCACTTTAAAGGGAAATTCTGAATGAGCCAAGGCACCCAGGAAAAACTTACAAAGGCGGTGTCATAGATTTGGCCACAAATTTGTTGAATAGTCTTTCATAACATCCTCAGCTTGCATAAAGCTCTATTAAGTACTGCAAGAGTTAAAGGCCTTTTCTGAAGTCCTTTTCTCAGCACTTCATAATCTTGGGGTCTGGAGATCCAGACGTTTATTGTGCCTTTTTAATTCCCATATTTGTCCTGGGTCTGTGTGGGGAGCAGACCAGGCCGCCCCAGTGGAGAACAGCAATGGGGGCTTGCACTCAGAGGCAAAGACATGCAGGTGTTTGTTCTCAGTTAATTTTGGCATTTGGGAAAGGGAAGTCTTTGATCCTATTGGCTTCTTCAGTTCACAGTTCCAGTGCATTACATTAATTCTTCTTTAATAAGTAAAATTATAGCCTCCATATTTTCCTGCTAGTTCTTGTGGGTTTTCTAGATGAGGAATGGGCTGCGGACCTGGCCTGTAGGATGTGCAGTCCTTTGCCCAGCCAGCAGATCACACCAGGTGACCATGGCTGGATGGTGACACGTGACAGAACCAGTTCAAAGAGGGGGTTTGGGTGATGCGGAGTCACCACTGGGTGCTGGGCTGAGATACCAGGCCTTGTTTCTGAAGGTGCTGCTTTTCAATGAACTTCTGTGATGTCATTTTTGTGTGTCCAGATAAATTATCAGTAGGCAAAAGGAAACGCAGTGAAGATGAGGAGGTTCCAACAGCAGTGGAAATGGCTGAAAACACAGATAATCCCCTCCGGTGTCCAGTCCGACTTTATGAATTTTACTTATCAAAATGGTAAGTGACAGAACTTGAGTTTTGGTCTGTATGTAGGCTAGAACAGGCATTTGGACAAGGAGCCCACTCAGACCCTCTGTGCCTATGCTGTGGTTCCTCTCCCCAGTTCCCAATCCCTCCGTGTGAGCAGGACAGGAATTCCAACAGCAGCACTGCTGTGAGACCCCCAAATGGGGTTTTTTTGTTACTCGTGTTGAGTCAAGAGCAGAGTTACAGAGAGAGTTGTATTCTTTAAATAAATAAATTCTTCGATATAAGGGTAGACTGAAGACATTACTACAGTGCCCATGGCATTCTCATCTCCCTTAATTCCCATACACCATTCTTCTTGTGAGGAGATTATAACTAATACCCAAGGAACTTCATGTTCCTTGTGAAAGAGTGTAGGAGAAGTGTGAATTATCAGGTAAAACTCCTGATAAGTTTTGCCTGCTGAGATGTGAGATTACCTTGTGTTTAAGAGTTAGAATGGAGACTATAACAAGGACAGAGATACAAATCATTTTTCTCTCCTGTTTCTATATAAACTTCAGTTAGATCCTTGAGCAGGTGGAAGATGATGTTCTCTCTTCGAAGAAAAAACACGTGCAAAATGAAACAGCACCTCATTAGTGTCAGCTGAAACTCAGATAAATCACCCTCAGGAATACTACTGAGCCTACTACAAATACCCCATTACTGAGGCAGAGACAGGCACGCAGCTGTCCAGACTCTTTCTCTCCCTCTTCTTTGCTCCCTGCTTGTCTTCACTGGCATGTCATTAGAAGCTTTTCGTTGTTCTTGGGCTGGGAAAGCATTTTCATGCTGCTCATCATACATCATGGCTGAACCTCTGCAGTGATGCAGGCAGCAGTACAAATTCCCTTTGCTGTTTTGGTGTGATTATCCCAAAGCCAGGCAGGAGGGATCCTGGCTCTAGAGACTTTAGAACCCTACCAGAGCCTGGAAGCTGCCTTGGAGTCAGTCAGTCTTTCAAGCAGATGGGCTCAGCATTGCAGCATGGCCGGGCAAGCCGGGATTTAGTTTTACTCGCTCTTGAACAGCACCTTAGAATCATTTAGGTTGAAAACTTCTAAGCTCATAAAATTCATCTGTTCCCTCAGCACTGCCAAGGGCAGTACTAACCCGTGTCCCCAGGTGCTACATCCACGTGGCTGTTAAATCCCTCCATGGACAGGGGCTCCACCACTGCCCTGGGCAGCTGTGCCAGGGCTGGACAATCCTTTCAGTGAAGAAATTCTCACTAATATATCCAGTCTAAGCCTTGAGGCCATTTCCACTTGTCCACATTATGCACCAATTCTGGAATCCCAGAACCAGTTTCATTCTGAGATTGCATGTCACATGCGTTTATCACACCTACCCTTAATTGGATGGCACTGGAGAACCCCTGCTGTAAAGAAGTTACTTTGATTTTCTTTGTTTCTTTATAAGCAGCTGGTGCTGAGTTACTTGTAAACAATGTAACGCTTACCTAAGAGGAAGGGGGAGACAGTGTTGCCATCTCAATGTAACTTTGATTTCTTTACTGATTCCCTGTTGAACTCTTGGTAAGATTGTAAATGCAGGCCAATGTTTCTGATCCTTGTTTCCTTTGCCTTGGCAGCTCTGAAAGCGTGAAGCAGAGGAGTGATGTGTTCTACCTGCAGCCCGAGCGCTCCTGTGTTCCCAATAGCCCCATGTGGTATTCCACATTGCCAATAGACCCAGGAACCTTGGACATCATGTTAACACGGATTCTTATGGTGAGGGAGGTACACGAAGAACTTGCCAAAGTCAAATCAGAGGACTCTGATATTGAGTTATCAGACTAACTGCAGTGGGGTATTTTCCTTTGAATACGCATCAGAAGCACCAAAATGTGAATACGTCCAGCCTTTGGAAAATGTGTACCAAGTAAGCCAAGATAATGTCACCTACAGGCAGATTTTGTACCACAGTGGATGTACAAACTGGAACTGGAAGGAAGCAAGCTGTGTAAGCTGCAAATCCCAACATCCTGCGGCACCAATCAGTCCTCGGAACAAATCTAAGTGGAACTCACCTACTGGAGTGGTGCATAAATCCTCTATCTGTTTAGGATTTTTAAAAGTTGTGAGATATTTTTAAGGAAAATGGTTGTGTGAAATCTACCCTCACACTGTCGGGCATGGAGAGCTAGATTGTGGCTCAGGTGACTTCCCAGCCTGCTGGCTGGCAGCCCTTGCTGCCAAGGAACACGTGGAGATCCTCGAGCTCTTCCAGAGGATACGAGAGAAAGGGGTGAGGTTTAGACAAACAGACACCTTCCGTTATAAATACACCTACACATACACTTTTATCTTTTTTTTTTTTTTTTTGGAAACTGGGATCAAATGTTAGGAAGGCAGGAGCCACTGGCCATCCCAATGGACGACTCTGCTGCTGTTCAGTGGTCACGCGAGGCCAGACGCCGGCTCCCGCTCCGGGCTCGCGCCAACTCTCGCTCTGTTGGAAGAGGTGCTGGAGGTCAAACTTCCGAGTGACCTTTCGGGGGCTGTCCAGGAGGGGATGTCCTGGGCTCTGTGCAGAATCCCTTCCCCAGCCCAGTAGCTCTGCAGTCTGTCCATATAACCCAGCAAATACTGTGGTGCACGGAAAGTTCATTTCCCTTAAGGCAGCTTTCCTTTCTCCTCTTTCCCTACTCCTATGGTTTTGATTATTTTGTAAGGCAAATCTAGAGAAGGCTTTGTCATTTCAAACACAAATACACACACACTCTTTCTCTTTCCACCTTTGCAACACGGGCAGTGTTGTACAAAGGATGCAGTATTACTTCTGACAACAGAACTGTGGTAGAAAATGACCATGTGTGTTTTTATCCCGCCCCACCCAAAGAAATTTAGTCATAGTATTGGAAATTGAAAGAGATTTTTTTTAAGGCTTGGCTGTTACTGGGTCTTTTGGAAGAGAAAAACTCCCACATAGTGTTTAAAGGACAGGACATTATCAGATACTGTCTGTATCTCTGTTTTCTCAAACTCTAGGTGTGTGTTTCTGATGACCAGTGGTCACAAATTCATTGGAAACCCAAATTATTTTTAAAGAAGAGAATTGTATGGTTTTTATCTAGCTCTGGTCAGTTATCCATCTTCTGTAACAGGGGTCTGATATTTGAGCTTGTCACTAAAATTTCAAGAGATGAAAATCAACAGCCTTGAATAATATTTCCTTTTTTTTTGTTCTCTTTTGTTTTGGTTGGTTGGGTTTTTTGTTTTTTAATTATTTTTTTAGCAGTTACAAAAGTAATTTAACAAAAATAAAATCAGAAAGTAGTCTATTGACGTTGTGTACTCGGTAGTCCTGTCCCTGCCTGTAACAGATTTCACTGATGTATTTTTTAATACAGAAAATTATGTGAAAAGTAAAACCTGCCCCTGATTCTGTCTGACCAAAGCCCATCTGTGTCTGTCATTTCTGAGCAAAGGTTCTGCTTTCTTCACGGCCTGGCATTCCCAGGGGAGATGTTTTGGCCACTCCCTGGCACTCGGAGGCTCAGGGATGCTCCTGCAGGCTCAGTTCTTGCTCCGTGAACACCAACCTGCCCTCCCCATTGTTACACTGAACAGTGAAATTGCAGGCAGAGTGGTTTGGATTGGGAAGGTTCAGGGAAAACAAAATCGTTCTGGAAAGATCCGTTTGTAGGGGATTAGAGAGGTCTGAGGCGTGTCTGCTGCACACAGCGTGCCCAGAGCCTTGGCGTCCGTAGCACAGGGGAGGCTCCAGGAATTCCTGTGTCTCCTGGGCAGCTGTTGGGGGTGCAGCACGCTGTCCTTGCCTGCTCCCTCCTTCCCTGACCCCCTTGGGAATGAGCAAGGCAGCAGGGAGGGCAGGCTTTCCTTGGGTGGGGATGATGTGAAAAATAATCCCCCAGCTGAGTGTTCCTTAATAGATGTTAACAGAAATATTCCCATAGAATCGTGTAGGATGTTTGTACCTTATGAGGAACACTTCTCTTTCTCTGAACATCCTCACTGTTTCTTGTCTGGGAACACCTTCACTGAGGTCATTTTTTTGCAGGCACTTAGAATGAAAGATGCTTGCCTTTCAGATTCTCTCAGCAAGGAAAGTGAAATCCCTTTAACTTTCACTGGCTGAAAGCAAAGGTGTTAAACATTGTGTAAACTCCTTTGAGTTGGTGGCTGTGATGTGAGAAACGTTTCATTGCAGTTCCATGGTAATAATTAACACAGTAAGTAGTTTTAATGTCGATTTCACTTCTGCTTGGAGGCCCTTTGGCAATGGTCTGCTTTTTCCAGGGTCTGCCTGGGCTGTTTTTTGCCTCTTGAGGGATTTCTTGTCAACCCAGCTCAAGTTCACACTGATGCACAAGAAGGATTATCTTGAAGGATTAAAGTATATTTGTAGATTATACACACAGGCTCAAAGTTCTGAACACAAACTTGTATGTAATCAACATTTCTGACTCTGTTGCTGAGCACACAACAAGGTTTGTTGAGATATTCTTTTAAAAAGAAAAATCATGTTGTATCCTACTGAATCACAGAGTTAACTGGGCTGGAAAAGACCTTTGAGATCATCGAGTCCACCATGAGACCTAACACCAGCTTGTCAAGCAGACCATGGCACTGAGTGCCTCATCCAGTCTTCTCTTATAGTGTAGTCTCAGTGTGGACACAGAAGCAAAAAAGATGGGTGTGAGAAAGAAAACCAGAAAACTTCCTGCTGCCAGGGTGCCAGCAGGGCCCAGGGCAGGAGGTGCTCAGTGCAAACCTGCTGCTCCACGCTGGCTTCAGTTCACTAAAGAAGGGAACCTTCGGCACACTGAAAGCCACAGAATTAGGTGGAAAAGGAAGTTAAATTACCTTGGGAATTATTCTGCCAACTACTGCTAAAAAAAACACCCCAGGCTTTCTCTGGAATAGTTTCCAACTCCTCAGAGACCTAAAACAGCAGCCAAGTCCCTCGTCCCGTGTCCCCAGATATGCTGCTGGTTCGGTGCCAGGCTCACAGAGATGACTCAGAGGAATGTGTGATAAAGTCGCTGGTTTTTTGGTAACAATCTCAGTAACTCCCCAGTCCCTTGAGCACTAGTTTCACTGTTGCCTTAACAACCAAAGAATCCAGAACAAATGCTTGTGCATCGAATGCTTACTGTGCTCGTAACCACCTGGCATGGCTGGAGCTTTGCTCCCGTCAGCACAACAGGTTCAGTTCCTCCCCATTCTTCCTTGACCTGTCATCCATTTTAAACATTCCAGAGGCAAAACTAAGATTTGCTGTCTTCATTAAGCTGCCGTCTTCAGCTTCAGAGCTGCTCCCTGGCAGTACTTTCCCTGTAGCATCATCAGCCTTGTAAGATGATAAGTAAGAAACAAGTTTTGAGCAGTTGAGCTCCCAAGCATTAATTTTTTGTACCTGTGTACGAGCGTACAAAGTGTGTAAAAATCACAGGTCATTGCTGGCAAGAAAGGCATGAAGGAGTTTGGGGAGCACTGAAATGGGTGCGTTGTGCCTCTGAGAGCTGCAGATCTTGTCTCGTGTTGCCAGAGCTTCACACCTGCAGCGGGTGACATAACAGAGGAGTCCCCACAGGATCCTCTCCTTTGCCTTACGGGGCTCAGCTGCTCCAGGGAAATCCCTTTGGTCCAGCACCACGGCCACAGAGTGGGGCAGGTAGGACTGACTCTGCTTTTGCATCTTCCCCAGGAGGAAACAACTGGCTTGGAAACGGTGAGGGGGTCAAATGGTTTTGCACAATATTACTGCGTTTGTTTTGAAGTTGACCCCAGCCCTTTTTTAGGTGGATTTTTTTAAACTGAGGAAGAAATCACTCACTTAGTCTGACCACTGGTACAAACTTCTTCCAGCATCAGATCTATAAGAACTTGCCTTTTTATCTTCAGTTTCCCCACCACAATCCCAAGAAGCATTCCCGAAGTTTTCTGTTGTGTTGTGCTTTCTGAGGGAACAATTTTGGACATGCCAGGAAGAGCAAGTGGCAGAAGAGCTGTTGCAAGGTCCTGGGAAGGTGCTTGGTCAGGCAGGTAATTGATGGTACATGGAAAAACACTAATACAAATATTAAGCCCCTAAGATTTGTGGTTTTATATTCAAAACATCTCACTGAGGAGGTCCTTGATGTGATGCTCAGCCACTGGCACTGGTGCTGGCTCTGCTCCAGGGAGTGCTGCACAGTTGCAGAATGGTTTTTAAAGTCACAAAGACTCAAAGGGGAAAAGGGCAGCTTGGATTCCTCTAGCCACAGGACTGAAAGGTCCGCTGGACATCACATTCTCTAAGCTGATGGATTTTCAGCAGAGATTCAGCTTTTATTGAAGAAACAAGACCTAGGATACCTGACTTTGACCTGCCGGGTGGGAGAAGGGCATTTATGACAATGAAACAGTGAAGCTGGACAGAGCTTCACACCCCAAATCTCAAAATGAGACCCAAGGACATGGTTTTAATCTTGGCAGATCCAAGTGAATGTGGGCAGCACAAGCCACACACCACAGCTTGGTTGTCTTGATTATTAGTCAGCCTTTGGATACATCAACAGAGGGGCTTGGGCCTGCGAGTCCTGGGCTTTTTATCCTCTTCTGCATATTTATAACACAAACAGCCAGAGCAATTTGGAAAGGTCTTTCTGACCTGCTGGGAGCCAGGCTGCTGCTTTGGAGAGGAGGGTGAGGGTGATGGCACCTGATCTTTCTCCCCAGCTAAGCCACCACTCATCCCCCAGCCGCAGGGCACACTTCCCGTCACTCCTGGTGGATCGATGACACCTCATGTCCTTTCCCTTCCAATCTGTACCTCGGTTGTACCCTCTGTAAATTGGCCAGACTTTCCTACCTCGTTTGGGCATTATGAGGCAGAATTCCGTAGGATGCTTTGCAGCCCCGTGATGAAAGGTGCTATATAACTGCAAAGTGTTACTTCAGAAGATGTAATTAGGTCACCAGTGCATCATAACCTATATTAAATAGACATTTTCTTATATGAGAATTTATAGAGTTCAATGTATGGTATTAATAAGTGAATTATTGAGACCCTCAAAATAGTTTTTGTTTCAATCATATCTGTATTCTGGAAAAGTGATTAAAAACCTTTAACCTTAATAAAAGAGTGCATCCTCCTTTCCTGTATTATGTCAGAATCTAAGTTTAAAAGCAGAATCTCAGAGTTTTCAAACGGGGAGAGCTCAGCTGTTTTTAAGCCACCGTTAAAATTGCAGCTGATCACCTGCACAGCAACACCTGGTGGTTCCCACATGGTGTTCCCACTCCCACTCGGTTTTGTTCCTCTGGCGTGGGCAGTAACCATGCACCTTCCCCCAGCCGAGTGTGGGGGAACTGGTGGCACCATCAGCAAGCGGGTCAGCCCTGGGGACTGAACCTCTCCTGTCCTCTGTCACCCTCTAATGCCACCATCACCCAAGAGCTGCAGCGACACAAACACCATCTCTGCTGCAGGCAAAGCATCTTTATTGGCTTCAGGACACTCGTTGCTCAGGAGAATCCAAAACTTTTAAAAGGGGAGGCAAGGCTCTGGGGGGTTGGTGGGGGTTTCCCAGCACCTGCCATCATGCACGGCAAGGCCTTGAGATCAGGCACCTGCTTGGCTTCTCTTGGGTTCCTCATCTGGAGTGGTCTGCTCCTCATGTTTGTCACCCGAGTTATTTTTCTAGGGTTTGCCACTTGGACTTTCATCCTCTTTTGGGTTTTGGGTGTTCTTCAACTTGGACAGCCAGGCACCAGTCAATGCACCAACTGAGCTCAGCCCAATTTTGGCACCAAGAGAGAAACCTGCAGCTCCTGCAAAGACAGATCGAGGTGTGAAGTCCCAGGAGCATCGAGGCTGCCTGCTGAGGGACCGAGCACTGGGTACAGCCAGCCAAGGAATCCTCCTGGGCAGGGAGAACCTGGAGAGTTTGGAGCAGTTCAGACCAGTGAGGAGTTAAAGGGCTGGTTTGGGTACAAGCCCAGGGTACAACCCTGTGTTCCCTCACACGGAGATGAAGCCAGGGCAGCCCAGCTCCCCTGCCCACCGCACTCACCGATCGACTGCAACACGGCCACGGTGCTGCCGGCGGCCACTCCGCCGCCGTTGGCGATGGCAGCTGCCGACATCATCTTGGCAGCGACGGAGCCGGCGGCGATTCCGGCTCCGGTGAACCCCAGTGCGCCGATGGCCACCGGCGCACCAACCACAGCGACTGCTGCAGGGAGGACAGAGCAGCGTTAGGGCGCTCTCTGTGACCCACTTCTCCCCGTGCCACCACCACCTGAACCGGCCTCCCCGAAAGGACCCAGGGACCAGAGCAGGGAGCGAGGGCTGGGGGTGCAGGGACGGGGACACCCCAGGGGCAGCAGGAGAGGAGCAGTGTGCAGGGTGCAGCAGCGCGTGCAGGCAGAATTCCAGGCAGCGGCCAGTGCTGCCCCTCCTCCACCCCGCCTGCACCCCAATTCTCCCCAGCCCCGGTACTTGCAGCCCCCAGCCCAGCCCAGTCCCCAGCACCACAGGGGCTGGGACCGGGCAGTGAATCCGAGCGCTGCTCATCCAGTGCCAGACCCTCACCTGCTCCCACTGCGGCTGCAGTGCCAGCTCTAGTGACGTTCCATTTCCCGCCTGAGAAGGAAAACAGCAGGAGGGCAGGAAGGACAGGAGCATGGACAGTAAAGCTCCTCTGAGCAGTGCTGAGCACCCAGTGCGAGGCAGAGCAGGGTCCCTGTGCCAGCAGCAGCTCCTCCAGCCTCCCCGTGCCTTCATCTGCCCCCAGCCCCTGAAGACCCCTGGGAAGAGGCCACTGGTGGGGTGGGTCCCGCTGCCCGCGCAGGCTGGGAGGCAAAGGGAGAACGGGCACAACCCGGGGTGCCCACCCACCCTGCCCTGCCCTGCCCTGCCCTGCCCTGCCCTGCACACCACACCCACCAACCCGGAGCAGCACGGGACACAGGGCACGGGTCAGCCGTCTGTCACCTGCCACCAGCACAAGACAAACCAAACACAGTTCGTAACAAACCCACCCACTGCCTTGCCAGCCCCTCCCTGTGCAGGGGGAGAGGGAGAGGGCTGGAAACACTGCCTGCTGCAAACCCTTCCTGGAGCACGGCAAATCCCAAGGCACGGGGCAGGTACCGGGGCCCCGACTGCACACCCACCATCACCACAACCCCACCTGCAACGCACTTTTGCTTTCAGGGCATCCATTGCTCCAGCACATCCCCAGCTCTTAAGAGGGTGGCCAAGCTGCTGGGGCTTCCCAGTGCCTACCAGGCTGCCTGGCAGAGATCTTGGGATCAGGCACCTGCTTGGCTTCT
>VYZQ01041210.1:20436-31771 GCA_013400655.1 Mystacornis crossleyi | reverse complement strand
ACTCAGAAAGAAGTGTTCTGTCCATTAATTCCACAATTACCTGTTTCCTTCAAAAACACCCTAGTGGTCAGTAAATTATATATACACTAAGTGTAAGAATTTCATAAAGCTCCAGTATTTTTCACTAAAAGGCAGCTAACAAATTTGATGTGGTACCAAAAAATAATCTAATACTGCAGCCTACTACATCATCTTAAATAGGATTTGATTTTTAGGGAGCACTAACAGCTCTTCTTTTCAATAAAGGAATTATTACATGAACAATAGAAGCTTACTGTGCAATGAGCTTGGATTTTTTTTCTTTCTTCTAAGAACACACACTGTGTACCCAATTAAACATGCTCATATCACTGANCTCAAAGCATCCCTTATCCAACGGTAGATCTCCACAGCAAGGAGCTTGGCTTCGTCTCGAACAGCCTTTTCCCGAGATTCAAAAAGTTTTGGCAATACTTTGATGATTGGCTTCAGTGAGATTATCTTTGAACCAAATTCACTGGAAGTTAAACACACAGAATAGCATCAGTATCCAGGAGCGAAGCAGTGATTCACAAATAACTCATTTTTTAAAAAAAACAGTCTATGAAAGTCTCCAAGAGCACATTTAGCAATTTCGTCATTTACTTAAACCATTATGATAGATATTATTTTGAGATGTCACTGTAAAATTTAAAGAATATATGCCCTATCAAAATTAACCTCCACACCCAGTTTGGAATTACAAANCATCACATCAGAGACATTATGCACATACTTCAAGACAAGCAACCCATTACAGTTTTCCCATTTCAAAACCAAGATAGCACTACCTTTCAAGCTCTTTTTTCTGCCACTAAAGAAGTGACTTCCCATTCACTGTTCAGAAGTCTTTGACTAAGTATATCCACAGAACAAAATATTACTGCAAAACATTTATGTAAGAACAAACTGTAGAACAGTCAGAATGGTGTTGCCCCTCTGTGCGGACTTTGAAATAAAAATGGCTGAGCATGGAGGAAGCTTTCCTTTACAGCCATGCTACTATTACACACTAAAACTAAGATNAGAATCTCCTTTGTCTATCCTTGGAAGCAAACTGCAGTAAAAGCATTAGTCACTTTTCCACTTGTTGGACCAGATAAGTATAGTGAGCTTGCATTATCTGCACAGAAAACGTATGTGTTGAAACATGGGCCACCGAAGGAACACATAAAACAAGGTTCCCCAGCCAATCACCCTTCCTTGACAGAAGATTCTACATGCTGTTCCACTTAATACACAAAACTTCCTATTTCAATCACTGATGAATGAGAACACAAGAACTTTCTTTTCAAACTCATAGTAACGTTAACCGCTGTAGTTATTAAGGCATCATATATAAATCAACTCAAAAGCAGTAATTTTTTTTGATTCACAAACATTTCTTCTTCTTAATTCTGAATTAACCTTTCCACCAATCACACTTTTCCTTATGGTTCCCTCCAATTTAAGTTTCGCATTAAAAAAGCTAGCAAAAAAGGCTGCTCAAGAACTAAAATATACACGTCTCACTTTCTAGAAATTCTAGTGCACATCATTTTATTTCAACACCAACTTCAAAAAATATTAAGTATAAAAACCTTCAAAAAAGTTCTTGGAAATAACACAATTTAAATATGTGAACAAGTATGTTGCCCAAGAATCCAGTTTTTCTATCATGACTCAAAAAGAGAGCATCTCGGGAAAAGTGCCTAAGCAAACTTATCCATATTTAATTAATATAATCTAATTTATATAACAAGAAAGAACAGAAACCTTAGTACAAGATAGGAAATTAAACTAGTTATACATTCAAGCTACCCACCTAGGTACAACATAGACAAATTTTGTTATCAATGCAGAAAGCCTGCCAAAGCATGAGAAAAATTTAAGTGGCAACATAGCTCAGAAGCGGAAAATGGAGTTTAAGCCAAGAGGGCTGCGTGAGAGTATTTGATCCTAACATCACAAAGGTAATAAAATACCGCATGTAAGAAAAAAACCCCAGATGTAGCACATTTTACAGAAGTAGTTAGTTGAAAGGTACTGAGGAAGGTTATTGTTATGCAGGTTCTACAGTTATGCAGGTTTCTAATTACACTGCACTTTTAAAAGGCCATTTAACTAGATAAGCAATTTAAAATAGCTAAAACACATTCTTAAATATAGGACAGTAGTTTCACTTAGCAGAGGTACAGGTTATGTGTTAAGCCCAAAGCTTTATTCTGACATTACCGAAGCCTGAAACTATTAGTTTAACATGGATCATCTCTGCGTATGCCTCAGCAAGTTCTCTAAAAGATAAAATGCACAAGGCACTCTCCCCCATACATTATACAATTTTCACATGNCCCCCATACATTATACAATTTTCACATGAGCTGCTTTACTCAGAAAGAAGTGTTCTGTCCATTAATTCCACAATTACCTGTTTCCTTCAAAAACACCCTAGTGGTCAGTAAATTATATATACACTAAGTGTAAGAATTTCATAAAGCCCCAGTATTTTTCACTAAAAGGCAGCTAACAAATTTGATGTGGTACCAAAAAATAATCTAATACTGCAGCCTACTACATCATCTTAAATAGGATTTGATTTTTAGGGAGCACTAACAGCTCTTCTTTTCAATAAAGGAATTATTACATGAACAATAGAAGCTTACTGTGCAATGAGCTTGGATTTTTTTTCTTTCTTCTAAGAACACACACTGTGTACCCAATTAAACATGCTCACATCACTGAGGAAAACAGGGGTTTAAAAAAAAAACCAAAAAACCAAACTACATTTTAGTTTTCACATCAGTGAGTTTATTACAGATATTCAGAAGAGAAGCTTCACAGTCTGTAACAAGACTCACTAATCTTGCCCTTCTTTCAGAGGCTGGGAAAACAGAAGATTTGTAAACAGTTACCATGAATTAAAGAGATCCAGATGAGGCTTGTACAACATAGACAAGCTCCACATCTAACAAATCCCATGATGTTGTCAACTATTGTTGTCAAAAAATACCAGTTCAGGAAAGATGCATTCTACTCAGCAATAACAAGGGCCTGCTAAAGACTTAAGCAATAAAATGAGACTCCACATGTTGCTGGGGTGAGGAAAAAGCAAAGAAAACCACAAAAAACCCCATGAACTAAAAGCTTACCTTAGTGCTTTTCTCAGTGTCTCTATACATGCTACTATGATTTTCGGGTTTTTGTTGTCCAGACCCTTTAATAATTCTTCTTGTATTGCCTCTCCTTTCTCAATTTCTATATACATTAGACATATATCTAGACCCAGCTCTTTTGCTCTGGCCTTTGGCTGATTGAACACTTTATTTACAACTCCAGATGCTACTTCTCCTGTTGTCCTGAAAGGTGAGAGAGTATTACTTTTGAAACATTTATGTGACTTAGGTGTTCAACATCATTATCCACAGAAAAAAAAATCACACACAACACTGAAACCAGATTAAAACCCGACAAGTCTTCACATAAAAGGGACTACATCTCAAGATAACCTTGAGGGAAATAACCTTTTGTAAGGGATGACTTTGACATCTAGTTTAATTAAAAGAACACAGATCATAGTTAACATGATTCTAATACCAGACTACACCAATGGTAGACATTCTCAAGAGTGTATTAACATTGTCTAGTTGAGGTTCACAAATAAATGCCATGTCCTGGAATTGTATGTGTCGCAGTATGTTAACTGTATCAGTACATAAACCCAGCACAGTATTTCACATACATTTCAAAGTTTCAGATAAACAAAACTATTTACACCACATTTAAATCAAGGAGTGTGCAAGGTTGCTAGATTTTTAAGTAAGACTTTTATTCATCAGGTCACAATGCCAGTGGACCAAAGCACTAATCTAGCCTGTCATGTGTGTTTATTTCACCCTCAGTGTGGCCTATTTCAGGGGCAAGACAACAGAGAAGTACTAAAAACATCCAGTGAAGAAATTGGCAGGTATGAGGATTCATACTGGTTATGCTGGATGCAACATCACATAAACATAACTACATTTTATTTCATGTATGAATTACACAAATATTCCCCTGAAAAACAGGCTCCCTCCTGTACAGATAAGACTGTTTCAATCAAACAAGAACAGAGATTCCAGTTCACAGCACTTACACCACCACATTACTGATAAACTTTTTTTGCCATTTCAGAAATTTTTACTAGTGCCTTCAATAGTTTTTTAGAACACCGCAAGCAATTTGTGACAAATTAATATGCACATGGCGGCCACCCACAAGGAAAGCCTGCCATTTGGCAAGTTCTCTGGATTAGAAAGCAAGATCTGCTCTTAACGATAGAGATCAGAATGAAATTGTTAGTGGCCACTGCACTATTTACGTGCAGCTGCAGCCTTTCTCGGAGAGGCACATTAAACTGTCCTAACAGCCTAAGAGCAGCAAGAAAAGGCTACTTACTTCCCAGCTACATGAGCATTTTCAACATAAGCAAGTGCTGCTTCCAGTCCTTTCAGCTGAGCCACTGCATTGGAGTCAGTCACAAATTTCTTTATCAATCCAAGATACTTGGACCATTCAGGACTCTTTTCATCATCTATCTTCTGGAAGAGCTTAAGGGCTTCTTCATAACCGTTTAATCTGGCTTTCCATAGCTGGAAGCAGAAATTGGACATTTAAATGCTGTGCTAGTACAGCCTTAACTCACCAATCTCACGAAGCTCTTCAACCATATTTGAAAGTATACTCAGCAAGCTGGCACCTGCAGATTTCTCCTCAATGTCTATATGAATAACATGCAACAGGACAAAACACTTGTTTTTCTCCCGCCAAGAATGATCTGGATAGAGAGATGCCAGTCTTCCACACTGCTCTTCTGAAGTCCTAGCAACCACCAGTGAGGAGGTGGGAGCCCAACAATAGTGGCAGCTACAGATGAGTAATTTCTCCACGTGAATGAGTGAACCGATCTTTCAGCACACAAGCTTACGCCATATAACGCTACTAACATCTCCTTATGAAAAGGAGGTTGGATAGAGTCTATGTTGGATAGAGCTGATGCAGTTTCAGATCTGTTAATACTCACACCATGCAGCTGTCAAGATTACCTGACTACGGTGTATTTAGATAGAGAAGCACTACAAAATTACCTCAAGAAGAGATACACAGCAAGCCAAATCCAGTATTTCCTACCTTATGTTCACATTTCTGATCAATGGGCAGTTTCATCCACTCACTGTCGTCCCCCATTGTAAATCAGGCTCTCTCTATAACTACAGTAATTTCTGTGGAGATAAGGACAAGTTAGGAAACAGAAAAATATATACTGGGTGTATATATACTTAAACCTAAAAATACAAAAACACAAGCCCAAAAAACCCCAACCTCCCCCCCCAAAACCCCACCTCAATTCTGTAGCAAATCTCATTGCTAATATGCAATCCAAGGTTGTAATTATATTTAGATACACACCTTGAAGACCAGACCACTATTTTTTTAGCCCTAGAAAATTACCAGAAGCCATTAAAGATTAGAGAGCAATGCAGTTTGTAGTACTTCTGACACTACAAGTCACAATCGGTGAAAGTTTTAGCAAGCCAAAAAAAGCATGTGGAATAAAACCTCACCTAAGCTTGAGGAAGAATGTACTACAGCTAAGGCACTAAATCAAAATGAGCTCCCATCAACACTAAAAACTGACTCTTACTGACACGTGCTTTTAGCAACAGGTGCCACGAATCAGTGTCAAAAAATAATCAGATGCGAGTGTAAGGACAGCCATTTTAACAACTTTACAAATAGTGCAACTGAAATGAACAGTTACTGAAAAGAACAAAACCCATTTTTGCCCTAATTCTAATGTAGCCAGCGTCAGCAACTGTTGACAAGAGATCAATTTCTTGCCACGTGTAGGGCTCAAATCCTTACTCATTCAAGTTTTAGTGGTTTCCCCCTTCCCTTTAGAAATAAGAACACTGACTATTATATGACAGATAAGATCTCAGGCTCAAAGCCCATCTCAGACTTACTGTACAACTAACCTGACTGCTCAGAAAATAATGAGAGAACGTCTGATGCAGAGAGATCAGCAAAATGAAAATAGCAGCAGCAGTAAAAAGGGCTCCCAGTATTATTTATACGCACAAAATCAAACCAGACAGGGACTAACACATTTCAACACACCAGTCTGAATTCATAGACCAAGGCCAAAACTCTATAACCTGGCCATACACAACAATTTATCACTACAGGCATATAAGTACACAACACTAGCAGAATGCTCCTAGCAGAAATTCAGCCTATACCAGCAAAGCTGTATACTTTAGCCTACAAAGTATTTCACCTAATACTTAGAGGTTCTCTGTGGAAAGTTAATCCCTTGAATTAGGGGTGTATTTTCACTCACATAAATTAATATAAGCAAGTTCTTCAAAGCCTTCTGTCAGCCACACAATACTAACACATACAGCTAACTCGATAGCAAAATTAGGCTAGCAACAGCATACAGTAAAAACAATCCTTTTTATCCCTTCCTGGATTAGTTAGAAGATACTTTAAAAATAACAACCCAACCTCCCAATAATTAAAAAAGAAAAAACATAAGAAACACAAAGAACTCCAAAACCCCCACCTGTCACCAACACAGAGAGCCCCACAGCAAATTACACTAAGCTTGCCTTAAATATTTACAAGTTCCTATGGATGATAATACTGTTCTCACTATAATTGCATGAACTATTAATTTGCCCAATTGCAGTAAAACAAGAGTCAGTGTCAGAACACAAGTTGACTACAGACATAAACAAGTGTGTCCAAGTGTTGTTACGGTTTGTCCTTCTCATTTCCTTTCTCATCAAAACAAACAACAATATGGCTATTTTTTCTTGACATCAGCACAGTGGTACCAAGTATGCTTCTAAAGAAAAAAAAAATTGGGGGGGGAGGGCCAAAGAACTGTAAACCACTGAGAATGAAAAGATCTGCTCATTATGTAAGAAGGAAAGTACTGAGAAGTGAGGCTACCTAAAACACATTTCACTGAACTGTTAATTCTGTTTGACTAACTTTTTTAATGGTCAACTTACTAAAAATCAAAAGAAAAAAAAAAACAAAAACAAAACTCCAGTCACAGCACTCCTCCATGTCAGGAACTGAGAAAAAAAGGTACTCCAAATTAAAATTTACAATAAGAATAGAACTCAAAGACCATACGAAGCCCAAACAATCATACAAGGTCAAAAGGGCAAGTGAGTTACTGCATCCAAACCTCATCAGCCTTTTGCAGTGGATCTGCTTTCATCTGTTTAAACTCCCGCTTACGTTTTCTCTGCCCCAACCTCTCCTCTTATCCCTCCTTCAGCCTACTGAGAGAGTTCAAAATTAAACAGCAATTAACAGACTCCTGATTCAAACTCAATGCATTTTACCTATTTAAAAAACCAAAACCAAACAAAAAAACCCAAACCCATCAAAAAACAAAAAGCAAACATGCACACCAAAACAACAATAAAAAAGCACCACCCCACACCCTAAAGCAAGATGCTCATGGCAGACACAGAGGTGGGGGGTAAAATATATCTAATTCTATGAAGGTGATGACTTCTCTTCAAAAGCAAGAAATGAGACTGAATTCACATGAAAAGCTTTCCGAACAGCCCATCAAGCAATGGATGCATGAGTGCTCTAGTGTGAGCACCGTTTCCAGCAACAAAATTCCCCATCCCTCAAGTTAGTTCTGCAGCCAAGTGCCATCAGCAAAGACAGCTTTGCCAGTATAAACTGAGCTTGCATTCAGAATATCTTCATTTTAATGCATCGATATAGAAATAATGGAGTACTTCCTCAGTGTGGATGCAGACAACATAAATAGATGCAGTGGTCCCTTCCCAATGTCACATAAACCTCTGCGAAGAACAAGCAGAGTGAACTTTTTAGAAAATCAGCTAGTTCTGATTCTTAATCAGAAACTTGGAAGTAATTCAAGCTATTGCCTCTCTATATTTTTTTTGGTTGAAGAACACATGAGGAACCAACACATGGACAATTGTTATTCTCAACAGAAACAAAAAGGGGAAGAAAGCACTAACACACCTGCCAGCAACAGAAACACCAGGATAAAATTTTGGCACATGCACTAGACATCTACACTCTGTTTTTCAGAAAACTGACAAAAGCATGAACTTCCTACTTCAACAATGAAAACAAACATTTATTTCTCTCCAGAGATCTGTTCTGCCAAGGAAAGAAGTCTTATTGTAGGACAATCCTCAATCAAGTCCTACAAACCTCAATTCAGTTCAAACCCTAAAGTCAATAGCAACTCTATTAAAAAGGCTTGTCCATTACAAGACCAATACTGATTTACAATTATTTTTGCCCTTACACATACACAACAGTTCACTGCCACAAGTACAACCTCTTGCTTGTACACAAGTGACACCCTACAGAATCTAGAAGAAAAGGATCTAGGATTCCCCTTTCCACATCACAATGTACTTAACTTGGGGGGGATCACACATGGTAAGAGAGACATGGGGAGGGGAGTTGAATGACAGTGAAACAGCGTTTCACCTATTTTGTTCAGTCTGGGCAGTTCAGTTCCCCTACTATTTTTAGTCATTAACATCTACAATCAATAGTTCAATTACAAAATGGGTTAAGTTGCCTTCTGCACCGAATCTGGCATCTAAAAATAGTGATAAAATTATACTCCCCCCATTAATTTACAAATCCCTTTAGAACAGACAATTTCTCAGAAAGTATTCCATGGTCACAGAGGGAAAGCGCCTTCTTAAACATCCAGTCTTTCCAGCTTCATCACTGCTCGCGTCTGTCTGAATGCCAAGATTTTGTACTGTCTACATCTTGCATTTACAAGAATAAAAGACTGTTGTTTCTCCTTTCAATTAAGTCACTGGGTTCTGTATGATCATAGAGGATCCCACATGTGACAAAAAGGTTTTTCTTAAAAGCTTCTTTGCAAAGACATGTAAACCTGAAGCCATTACTTCTCAATATCCAAGTAGCAAGTGGCCTCATTATACTGTAACACAGCTAAATTCTCTTATTACTAGTGAATTTGCAGCAATGAAGTGTTTGACCTACATAGATTTTTTTTGTTGCCACAACTTGGAACAAACAGAATTAAGTCTTTCAGTAACAACATTCATTTTGGTAAAATCCAGAAAACAAGACCTCTGAAGCAACTGAACCACCAAAGTAAGTTTTGTGAGAGACATTTGTCATAAAAGTGGTCAATGCAACATTTCCAAAAGCAAGTCACCCGAGAAATCTGTAGTGGAGTTGAATAACAAATCTTGCCTGACAGTTCTTGGCAGGGCAAGTTTATATTATGGAACAGAGAGAAAATGAAGACCATCAAGAAAAGAACAGGAGCTTTTGAAGGGAGATCACGCAAAATGTGGCAAGAGTGGAAAGCATTTACAAGGCAGCACAAATCCAAGAATTTCAAACATAAAAGTGACAATTCTCAAATTCAAATAGGTAAGTTTGGGAAACAAATTATCAACACATTAGAAGATTGTGGCAAAGTATCAAAACATCAAAGTTTGGATTAACCATGCGCTACTCTGAACAGCTCCTACACACGTTCTACATAAATGCTTTTCCTGCTACAGGTTTGAGAGCTGGATTGCATTAACATTATAGGTTATAGTATGGGGTACTGCTGAGGAAAAGTCTTTCCATCATTAACACTCTGAAATGTGATTTCTTTTAAAGCATACATTCATCACCTATCATTACATTTTATTGTGAAGTGTCACAAAGACACTTCCAGACCATTTTCTACAGAAGATGCACAATGGCAAACTAGGAAGCCATTTTATGCTAAACAAAACCAGCTGTTTACTGATACCGATTGTCTACTTCTTCCTACTCACTTTCACCTATTGAATATTACTGTGGCACAAGAACATCATCAAGTATTTTCTTTTTTAGAAAGATTCTCAAAAATATTACTCAAGATGAAGTTCTTAGAAATTAAGACAGGTCTTTTTAAAGGAAAAATCTGTTCAAAATGTTCCTATACAGTAGGGCACAAATTTTGAGTGTATATTGTTGGATGTCACATTTCAGATAAAACTGTACTTGTTGACAGACACATCTCTGTTAGTGCAGCCACAGTTTTCCTAGCAGAAAGAATTTTTGTTTGTTTGTCTGTTTAATGGCAGTTTTGGGTCACATTTGCTCTTTGGGTCTGAAATGAAGTTTCACTTTCTTAGAANCAAGATTGAAAATTTGGCCCAAAATGTTTTGGGGTTTTTTTTTGGTTTTTTTTTTTTTTTTTTTTTTTTTTTTTGTTTGTTTGTTTGTTTGGTTTTTTTTTGTATTTGCCAGCCAAACCTTCCCATTAGACACAACATAAAGTAGCTGAGAAAAAAGGTTGAAGACTCAAGTAATCGTAACATAGTAGGCAAAAACATTTTACAGAATTTTGAAGGCTGGCATTTTCAATTGATAGATGAATTGTAAGTTGCAAGATACACAGACTCTTGATGAAAAAATAGCAAGACCTCGGAATAATGAAAAGTAAAAGGAGAAATGCACACTAAAGAGAAGCTAGTGCTTCAGCAGCGATGCAATGGCATTCAAGAACAAACACCATCAAATTCCCTCTTGCCTATTCTAACTTGTATGTCCTAACCCACCTCAGTGAAATTTTAATAGCATAAATGACAAGTTACTGGTAAGATATATAAATACTTAATTTCTCTGGAAAAAATACATTTTAATATATGGCCTCTCAAAGTAACTAGGGCCTTTCTTTTACACTCATCTAAAAGTGAGAGACAATGCAAAATAAACTGACTTTCTGTTACAGCTAAGACCAAAAGCAATTTGTATCTGCATGGGTAAGCCTGGAGTGAAGCCAGTCTTACGGAGTTGAGAAGGGCAAAAGGGAAAAGGGCAACCCATGGGCAAGTGCACAGGCATGCACTGACATAATTCTAAGGGTGGACAGTTGGAGTGAAAGATGTCAGTGGGACTGTGCTTATAACCTGCGAAGTCCCCCATTCCTCAAGAGGTTTTACAAAGCTCAGGCACGAAAAGGCTCATGTGATGTTCTTTAAAAGGACGGCCTGAACTGCTGATGAAGGAAAGCTCCCGCGGAGACATCACTAGCTCCCTCCTTCTCCAAGGGAAGCTCCTTTCAGCACGGCTTCCCTCTGCAACTAGCGGCGCCCCCGCCATCCCCAGCACCTTCCAGAACAGCACCCCCTCCACTTCTGCCCGCAGCCCCAGCTGCGTCCCCGCAGCCCGGCGATGTTTCCCGTTCCGCGGGTGTCTGGCCGCAGGCCGCGGCCGGGCACGGCGAGCAGGCCGCTCGCCCGCCCGGTATTGT
>VYZQ01041210.1:0-19739 GCA_013400655.1 Mystacornis crossleyi | reverse complement strand
CCACAACAAAGCATCAGCAACACCAGCAACGACAGCAACACGATGTTAGTCTTGGACTATGGTATCTTGAACCAACCACTCTGCTACAGGTGCAAATGGCTTTAATGCCATCCTGCTCTGGCAGAGACTTGACAAACCATTTCCATTAAATAGCTTATAAACAAATTAGCAATACAAGTTTACACATTTCTTTTAGGACTGCTGCTGGTAGTGTGGAACAGAGGAGAGAGGAATGGGGAAAAAGGGAACCAGATGAATACTGACCATGATTTTGAAAACCTTAATTAGAAGGTTTGCAAGCATTTACATCTCTCACATGTCCTTCCAGTCATAAATCCTACACAACAGAATCCTCCAAATTAGATAATTAAGATAGTTATCTCTACTCCATAAAACATTCAGAGCAGTTTCTGATTGTATGTACTGTTCAAGATGTGTGTAAGTGATGTATAAGAAGGGGCAAACAGAAGTGCTACATTTGCAGATGACAACTGGGTAGCCAAAAAAAAAAAAAAAAAAGGATTGACTGAAGGAGCATACAACATGCCAAGTGCATTTCAGCTGTAAATTTATCACCGAACACAGAGTGAAACAATTTATAATACTACACTGAAATTCAGGTTTTCTGCGCTATTAAGCGGAAACAAGATCTTCCTGTTTCAGCAGACACTGATATGAGAGCACAGCCCCACCGAAGCAGACCATGTTTTCAGAAGCAGAGGCCCAGCTTACATAACTAGCCCATACACCGGAAAGGACAAGAGCAAGCATGAAAGTTAAGTCTGACAAAATACAAGTCCTATGTGTACAAGAACCAGGAATCATGTTCCATCACCATGCATTCCCTTTTTAATATTAGAATATCAAGAGAGAAGCCTTCCATCAGTACAGATATAAAGCAGTCTGAGTAACTCCCATATTCCAAAGTTCAAATTTCTTTTCCTCAAGTCGTCACATAATTTTTCCTATAGTAGGTCCCCTACTTAACATAAACAACTCTTGTGTTTTTGAGAATTACTTTCAATACATCTACAACCATTTGTTCAGAAACAGTTTGTTGTACCTGAAGGCCATTTGCCAGTGATTCTGCTTTGATATAACACTCTCCCAATACTGCTTATGAGGCTTAGCCCTATCACAAATCTTGAAGTAGAAAGAAAAAAAAAAGGTGAATCTATAAGTTTAATATGAGGGGAAGCTACCAAACCAGCAAAGTTTAAAGAAATATCAAGCCTGAGGCAAGAAAACCAAACCAAATTCTAAATTTTGCACAATCAGCTGATCTCATGTTGGACACCAAAGAGTCAAAACTATACAGGCAAGTTGCACTCAGTCATTCTTCCTTCTGAGTTGAACCTATCTCAAAGTTTTAGTAACAGACTTCTGTGAGTAGACTTTTAGAATACTCCAATATTTGAGACTCCATGCATTCCGAAATAAGCAGCTTTACAGTTTCAAACAAACAGATACACTGAAAGCCTGTAGCAATGCTTTCTTTGATACACAAGTAATACATACAGAAGGGCTCCCATAGCTGGTAGCTCAACATCCCGACAACTACTCATCCCCTTCTCACCCGCACAAGGCTACTTTAACTGCACTGCAGTTCAGCAGAAATAGCAGAAAATCAAACACTAAACACAGAATAAATCAGCAAAAACTAAAAATCTCAGAATAATCAGATAGATGATACACAACAAACATAACTCAGAAAACTGTAGCAAATTTAAAAAAAATTTTATTCTTAGAACAGAATCCAGGTTTGCTTAAGGTGCACAGAAGTATCAGCCTCTGTCATGCAAAACTTCGGGTCTCCCACTGACAGAGACGCAAATTCAGGAGGAAAACTCTCTGTACACCAACCTGAGAACTACTGTCTTTGGAATAATCACGAGACTGTCTGATTCAGAAAGAAAATCAAATGAAATGGTGGAACGGTGTGTGTGCAGAAACACGGGACACACATTCTATCCAGTCCCTCTTCGCATACACTAAGAGGATCCAACAGGAAGCATCTCCTGGTGATAGGCATGGCAACACTTGCACCCAACACGCCAGCTGCAGAAATGAGAGATGAGCTCGCGCCTCTGGTTTGAAGACGACAATCACCCCAGAGAATGTTTTTCTTAGGACATTCTGGAGGGGGAACCGATCCTGCACGCAGCCTCGGGGGTCAGAAGGCGCCCGGTCCGCATTTCCCTTAAGGGGTGCTCGGTTCCCCCGCAAGCCCCCGGGCCCACTCTCCCGGCCGCCTTCCAAGGAAGGCTCCCACCAGCAGCCCCAGGCCCACAACGACGACAAGACGGAGGCGGCCGTAGCGGAGCCGCCAAGCCCGCGGCTCCCACCGGCCCCATCGCCCCTCGCTTCGCGGGCGGCCTGAGCGAGCTACACCTCCCCAGCTCGGCGCGGTACAGGCCGCGGCCTCTCACCGCTACCAGCCGCAATCCTCACGCCGCCGGCCTCTGGAGGCGGATGCCGGTGTAGCCCGCGGGTCTGGGCCATCCCCGTGGGGAGATGTCGCGCCGCTGGGACCGCGCCTCCATACGGTCCCCAGGAGACACGGGGAGGCTCGGGCCTGGCGGCGGGGAAAGGCCTACCCACCCTCCCACGGGCGCGGAGAGCGGACGGGAAAGGGACAGGGGCTCACCGGGGAAGGGACAAGGACGGCGGGGCTCACCTAGGCCCGGCGGGTCGGGCCGGCAACGGTCCAGCGGCTGCTCGGCGGGGTTTGAAATCGCCAGCACCGCCCGCACCTCCCAGTGTCCGCCGCGCCCATTGGCCGCTGCAGGCCCCGCCCGCACTCGCGCCCGCGCCCCTTATTGGCCCGTTTGAAGCCGGCAGCCGCCGCGCGTGCTCTCCGCGCGCTCCCGAGACGGCGGCGGCGCCATGGGGCCGCCGGGGGAGCGTCCCCGGTCCGGCCGGCGCTCCCCGCTCGGTACCCACCGAGCCCTGTCCGCCCGCTCGCTCGGCCGCCG
Organism: Mystacornis crossleyi; assembly: GCA_013400655.1. NCBI lineage: Eukaryota > Metazoa > Chordata > Aves > Passeriformes > Timaliidae > Mystacornis > Mystacornis crossleyi. The sequence goes on along the minus strand of VYZQ01041210.1, from coordinate 16,764 downwards.
CCGTGTCCCCAGGGGAAGGGGCGGGGGGCGGGTGCTGCCGGGCCCGCTGCGGCCGGAGCAGCGGCTGACGAGAGGCGCTGGTGCTGAGGCAGGCGCGTCAGGCCGCAGGACCCCCGTGGCAAAGGGCGAAAGCATCTCGGAGCTGAGTGATTCGGCTTTGGAGAAGATCCTGTTGCAGAGGAATGGGCCTTCTCTTTCTTATGGGGCAGAGAGTTTGCAAAGCAGTAACTGAAGAACCGACTGATAGAGGACCTCATCAGTGTCTGTCAGTATCTGAAGGGAGAGTATCAGAAGGTAGAGCCAGGCTCTGCTTGGCGATGCCAAGCAATAGGACTAGAGGCAATGGGCAGAAACTGATGCGCAGGCAGTTCTACTACGTGGGTGACCGTGTGCTGGAAGATGGCCCGGAGAGGTTGTGGAGTGTCCCTCAGTGGAGATCACAGGATCTGTCTGAACATAATCCTGTGCCATGTGCGCCGGGGTAACCCTACTTGATCAGGGAGGTTGCCTCAGATGACCCACCGTGTCCTTTCCACCCTGGCCTACTCTGTGAACTGTCTTTGAAGCACAGTGCGTTTTCTCTCCTTTGTTTCTTCGCTTCAGCTTAAGAAATTGAAGGAAAACTTTTTATGGGTAAGCGGAATAGAGGAGAAGGGACAGCAGAGTGCCATGCATGCAACTGCAATTAGTCTTAGACTGCCCTCTCCCCACCGTGCCATATAAGCACCATCAGTTTCTTGGAAGTGAGGCAATTTTTTCATGACATGACTGAAATCGCTTTTGCACTGTGCTTCAATTGTGAGATGAACAGGAATACAGTTGTTTTAAACATCTTAGGTAGTTTTTTCATCAGAAGGGGATAGAAAGTGTTACAAGATTGGCACCAGTTCTGCAGTTATTAGTGAATGTTTCATTCATTACTCAAGCTGTTGCACTATTTAAACTCTTGGTTATAAAAAAAGGCAACAGAAGCCTAAACAAAACCCTCTACAGAAAAACAGCTCTTTTTCAGAGCTTTATTTTCCACTAGGCAGAGGCTTGAGATCTCTCCACTCCTAATACACACCAAAAAGAACATCCTCGTCTGCTGTTGCCATGTTAAAGAGGGGGAAAAAAAAGGCAAGGTGGGGCAGAGTGAGACTTATTATGTGTGTGAAGGAATCTGCAAAAGTGAGTGTAGATATTGGGCCCTTGATTCAAAGTTATAGGGGTACAGTGTGTGCTACAATCAGGTTCCTAAGAACCCGAATCTGTTCCTACCTTCTTGCTCCTCCTCAAATGAAGCAAAGTTGAGGTTCTGTCTGAACATGTTTGGGAGTTCCTCATTCAAAGGAAAGTCCAAATAACACACATGATTCACAACCAAAAGCCAGGCAGAGTGGTTAAGAAAAGCTAAATTTATATTAAATTATCATCAACCCCTAAAATACTGAACACAGTGGTTAAATAACTCCAGAAAATCCAATGTCTCCAGTGAGTAACGTTAAAACCATTACACGGGAACATACGGAAATCACTGACGTTAGCTTGGGACAGACAGCAGAGAGGTTTGCTTTTTACATAGTAAATCAGTGCTCAAGAGATCATCCTCCAGTAGCCTTTTTACATTCTTAACATCCTAAGTGCAACGAGGGCCTTCTCTTCCCCAGAACGGGGAACCATGATGCATCCCCAAGGCAGCATCTCACTGGGGCAGTCTCTAGGAAAAAGACATGAATTTCTGCCCACCTCACTGGTAGAGGAGGCTGTGACATTTTATTGCTTCTTTTCACCATAATCATTTGAGGAAGGGAGCAGTGAGCAGTTATGAGTGGTTGTTAGGCTGGAGTGTGCAGGGTCTCTCCTAAGAAGCAGCAGAGAAGATTGATCAAGGTGGAGATCACAAGCACCATGAGTTGTTGAAAGACTGACTTGTGTTTTTCCTTTCCATTCCACACTTGTGACTTGGACAGCAATTACTCTGACAGGCTGACTTAATCTTAAGTGACAGGTCTGGGCAGATGTTTCCCTTCACCCCTGTCCCACCTCAGGATTTTGGTGCATGGTCACATAAGCTATTGGGGAAAAAAAAAAACCCAACCCATTCCAAAACCCAAAGAAACCCTGCTCTCCTACAAGTCAGAGCCTTCCTCCCCAATCTCCCCACTCCCAGCCCTAATGCCCCTGCCCCTACACGTGGTTTCTGCTCAAATTGATTCTTCTGCCTATGCTTGAGCCCTCTGGTGGTGTCCCTTCGTGAAGTGGCTTAGATGGGCAGGGTCCATGTCAGCAATATACACTCTGTTCTCAGTTCCCAGTCGAGTCCACACCTCAATCCAAAAGTGCCTCTGCCCAACAAAATCAATGCTTCCCAGGCTGGAGTCAATCAAATAAATAATTAAATAAAAATCTAATAAAAAAAATAAAAATAAATCCCTCTGGGTGTAGGGAAGAGTCCCACATTAACACAGAGAAATTTCCAAGCCTTAGCTCCAGTTCATTTTCCACAGGAATATACACCTGTCAGCCCACTGGTGCAGTTATGGACAAAGTTTCAAGCCACCTAGCCAGGTCGAAGCTGCAACCTTCCCCTATCTACAAAGCTACCTCTGCTGTGAAAAGTACAGCCAAACCACTGGCAACTGTTGTGTTTTTCAGGGGTAGCAGGGGTAACCTGTTAGTATATAAACAAGGTTCAAGTGGAGTAGGACAATTCTCCTTGCTTTTTACCACCTGGAAAAAAATACTGCATGGGAGATGTACCCTCCCCCTACCTGTGAACCATACCCCGATGTATGTTTTGCTGTCTTTACACCATGGGTAGGAATGTACTTGACCTCTTTCTAGGTGATAAAAGAGGTTACAAAATTTGCAGTGAGAAATTCTTCACTGTGAAGTTCCACTTCCAAGTATCTGGCTTAATACTTAATATTTTACCATGTGACTTGAGGGGTTAATATAAATTTCATTTTTGAAGAAGTGTCAAGCAGTATTTTCTCTTTTATCTTTTTGCACAAACAGATGACAAGAGAGTGTGAAAAGGTGGCAATAGTCCTTGGGAGTATGCAAGACCCAGCTCCAATGCTGCTGGGTTTTGGCTGCAAGGGTAGGATGACATTCCCTAAAGGGTAAGAGCCTTGGAGGCCAGAGAAGAACTGAAGTTCATGCAGCTGATGGGAAAAATTACTTGGCAAGGAGAGCTATTTAATGGTAACAGAAGAACTTAAAGTGCAATTCTATCTGATCTTAAAATGGCCCTTGCAGCTCCCTGATTATTGTCTCCCATTCTAGGTCAAATGGCTCAGCCTAGTAATAAAGCAGTTCCTAACTGTCAGCACTGAGCATCCCCCTGGGAAAGACTCGACCTAGGAATTCTCTCTTTTCCCTTATTATGGTAATCAAAGGTCCTAAAGGCCAAAATAATTGGGACCCTGCAGAATTGGGACTAGAGGGGACCTAGCAAACTTTTTTTCTTTTTTTATATATCAGTTATGCAAAGATCAGTAAAATTTAGGTCTTGCTGAGATCCATTTCCTCCCATTAGCTCTGTAGAGCTGAGTAAAACACCCATCTCTTCTTGTCTCAAGTTCAGCACTCAGACTCCAGTCCCCACAGGGAACAGTTCTGAAAGGGCCATTGGCTGACTCTTGTTTTTCCAGAGTAGAAACGTTTTAACAGGAAAGGGGAGAACAGGAGCAGTGTCCACTGCCAGCAACAGACACAGTGCTCCAATCTGAGCATTCCTTAAAGTTTTTAGTAGCAGATATGAAAGTAAGCAGTGATGCTCTCATGAAATGAGTCTTGGCAACTGTGGTTACCCTCTTTATGCATTTACAAGGTGACCTGATGCTGTGTCAGTGTCTTCTTGAGCCCCAAAGTATATCCCATCTATACCAAGACCTCTCTCAAGTCAGAGACCCCTCAACACAAAGCCTCCAAGAGTGCTGCTAGTGCTGGAATGACATGGGGTACTTCTGTGACCAGGAGCCAGCAATGAGGCAGCTCTGCTCTCTTCATGGGCATTGACCGTGAGCTGGATGGCACAGGACTTGCAGGTTGCCAGGGAACAGAGACTCTGAAGCAAATTCAGGCCAGACAAGTCACTGCAAAAGTTAACGTGGCAGCTTCCAGGAAAAGAGAACATATAAATAAACCACAGACAGTGAAAGTGAGTCAAAAGGGTCTCTGGGTTCCAACCAACCCACCCATCCTCCTTCTCCAACCACAACAAAACAGCTGCCCAAGCTCCTTGCTGAAAGGCAGTCCCAGTCTCAGGCCCCTTGCAAGAGAGGCTGGTCTCTGTGCCCTTCCTTGCCAGGCAGGCAGAGTCCTGTCTTTTTTGTGCAGAGCAGAGGGTAGGGAGGGTACGACTGTTTCCAAAGTCACGTGTACTTTAGACCTCGCTCTCTGTGGAGGGCTTGCGTTGGTGTTTCCAGCCTGTGTCTGGGAGTGAGCCACGCCTCTCAGGAGTGGCTGCTGCTGTGTTAACACTGCTGCATTCAGACTGTTCCTCCTGTAGCAGCTGCTCAGTTTCAGTGTCATCCAGTGAGCCAGAACTGGCCTGGATAGAGACCGTATCTGTCTTCATGCAGACGTGGTCCCGGAGGATCCCTCCACGGGAGCTCCGAATCTGCTTAAGGTCATCCCATTCGGAATCATCACTGGATAAAAGGCATATTCCCTCCACAATCTTGATCTTCTCCTTAGTGTAGCTGTGGTCAGGACCAGTCTAGGGAGAAGACAGATTAATGAAAAAAATACATCTATGGAAAAATATGGCAAAGAGCAATGCAGAGCTGGAATGATGACAGTGAAGCAGACAAAAAGCTGGACCTCCATGTAAACAGCCACTGGCTTTAACTGTCACAATGGCACAACCCATTTTAAGTTTCCTTTAGATCTTTACCACCCTCAGACGAGTCCTCCCTGCAAGAGCTCTCATTCCAAACTCCATGAGTCTTCAGTCATGGAAGGGGAATGAGGATGAGGTTGCTCATCTCATTCAACTATACATATTTCCTGACAGAAGAGTAAAAACACTGAACATAGAAAGGAAGGAATAAAACCCCATCGAACAAAATGGGAAGCAGAAACACACAGAAAACCTCATGGTAAAAGTAGGCAGGCAATCAATTCAAGGTTTGCAGCATCTTTACATCTGAGTCATTCTAGATTCACCTCTCAGCAAAGCACAGCTGGAATACCACTGTTGAGTCCAAGTCTCACAGTGACACAGGGGAAGGAGATTATAGGGAAACAACGAAAATGATCAGAGGCTAAAGGGACCACACTGAGATTAAAGTGGTGAAATTTGTCTAACTTGGCTCACTGACAAATAAGGAGCATCTGATCTATCCCTGAGGAGAAAGTGGAGGGGGTGGGGAAATATACATCTGTGTATATCAAGGAGCATCAGAATTAAGAGAAAAGTGGAAAGGATTTAGATTCCCAGATAAATAATCCTGGCTTATCCTTAATTGATAAGGCTAAAATGTCTTTAAAGTTTGGGAAATCTATTGGATAGTACCTTGGAAAAACAGTAAGGGAAAGCTCTCCCCTGTGCAAATCTGCGATCCCTGCTAGAGGAACTAAGTGATCTAACAGGTAATCATAAATAGTCCTAACAGAAATTACCTTTTCCAAATCTCACTGAGTATGAGTAGCCAAGGCCCAAACCAAAGAATCTGCCATAGATTTCCTGACAGACAGTAGAGCTAGTTAAAGGACATAAAAGCCGGGGGCGGGGGGAAACCAAGAAAGAGCAATTAGTACGGACAGTGCTTGAGCCACACAACAGAGCTTGAGTGAGGGAGGCAGGATCAAACACACACAGTAGTGATACCTGACGTGAGGATGTGGACGCAAATCAGAAGAGGGAAGATGAGAAGCTATCTGAGTGATAAGAAAGCTTCTGAGGAGAAAAGAGAGGAAAAACCAAGTGCTGCAAGATATTATATTAAACTGAGGTACAAAGACCTCTAAAGGGCCTTTAAAATGCTCTATTTAATAGGGGCTCTATTTTTCACCCCTATCCCACCCCCTCCGGGCAGTGCACAGCCAGGAGCCACATTCTTGTTACCAAATCCCTGCCTGGCTCCCCTGGTGACTGTCCGAAGCAAACTCGGTGCAACAGTCACTAACTGGGACCTACATCCAAGCAAGACAATTCCAATTGACTCCTGTACTTTTGAGGGCCAGCACCCAATGCAAATGAAATACAAGACACTGTGGAAGTCGGTAAGAGGCAGAGAACTGAAGACAGGTCAAATTCACTACAGCTCACTGGGGAAGAAGTGCTGCTGGCTGATCTCCATAGCAGTCTGAACAATTCACTGAAGCTGTCCTCCTGTGTCCTAGAAGTAAATGCTCACAAGTTGCAATCCTTCCACTTAGTGAAGCCTGTAATACTCAACAGCAGCTTGAGCTGGGCTCCCATGTCATTAGTAGCAGCTCTTACCTCCTTCTTGTAGCACAGCTGGTTGTACATGGTTGGTTTGGGAATCGATTCAATCTTCACCTCCTGTGTAGATGTCCGATATGAAGGATTACTGTAGGTTAGGTTCCCCAAGCCAGGGTCCGTAAACTTGGACTTATTATGCCTAGAGGGAGAGAGCTGTCAGAAAAGACACAGGAACCTACTGCCAGGATCCAAAGTTCCTGAGTGCTCAGCAAGTGGAAGGCTCCAGCAATCTCCACTGTCCCTCAAAGAGAGAACGCTGGCTTCACCTGGCTCTTCAGCTACTAGTCCATTTACTAGCTACCAGTACAGCAAGGCACTGCCACGTAACCACAGAAGCTATGCTGGCAGTAACTGGTGAAGGTATCTGTCAGAAAGCACATGAACTCACACTTCTACTGAGATGGGAATTCTCTCACATCCCTGTCCGTAACTCATAAGCTCTCTGCAGAAAATTTAGCCGGTAACGTTTCAGAAAGTAGAACTGCTGACCAACACTTCAGAGGCACAGGAGACTCAAACCTTGCAAATAAAACCATCAAGCACTCCTTCCAAGGGAGGAAAAAAAGGACTGAAAATGACAATAATGAAAGATTTAGTGCTTTCAGGAACTTTCTTCACCTACAACCCTAGAGTTTACAATTGGCCAGGAGAAGAAAAAAAGATCACTTACCTATATATAATTAAAGCAGCAATAAGCAGCAAAATAAACAAGATGCTGAGAAGGCCTCCAATAATGTAGCTGACGTGCAGTCCTTCTCCTGAAAGTGAACATCAAGGGTAATTTATGCACTCATTTTATATTTCAATGGATAATACTGACCTTGGTGTAATGCCTAATGCTGGGGCTTTTTCCATATAGAAGTATGTAAACTAAAATGGCTGCACATCAAGGTTTAGCAGAGGGTTTTGTTTGGCTTCATATGAAAACAAACATAGGGCAAACTTTCCTCCCATCCAGGTGCCAGCAAAACAAGGAGTGTCAAGATCTTTGTAATGGGGTTGTAATGGATGAGTTAGACCCCCTTGCTGACAGTTTATTCCTGCAGTGGGAAGCAATTACCCAGGTCAACCATCCTCAACTAAACACAAAGGGGACAGTGAAAAAGAATACTATTAATGGGAAGAGCCCAATGAATGATATGGTATGGGATGAAAGAAAACCGAAGTATTCTTCAGACCAAAGAGTCATTTGGAAAAGTCCCCCTCTAGGTTAATGAATGTCTACAACTGATGTTCATCCTTAGAAGCACTTTACTCTGCTCAGAGGGCATCTGTATAATTCAAGTCTGAGTTTCAGAAATTTGAGTTTCACTCATGCACTGGAATGCCCTGGGCACATCTGGAGGAACAACCCTGGTAGAGAAGAGTTAAAGAAAAGGAACTCACCCGTAGTGGCTAACACTGCCTCATTGGCACGAGTACACAAGCCTTGCCTAGCATCTTTGTCAGAACAGCTGAATGACAGAAGGAGAGTTATTTACCAGAAGTACAATAAACAGTATCAAAAAACAGGATGGAATGGGCTAGCACTGATATCCCTTCCCTTTCCAGTTAAAAAACACAGGTCTTGCTTTCTCTTCTTCAGCATTCTGTATCCAGAGAAGAGATGACCATATACATACGTATATATACAGGGGGTGTGCATGTACATATCAATTATCAGTCTGCAGTACCTTTATATCTGAGTCATTCTAGATTCACCTCTCAGGTACACAGGTGTACACATATATATCAGGAAATAAATTTCAGCATCAGTGCTGAAACAAAAATCAAAATGTCTCAGAGTCAGCACAAAGACCTTTCTGTCCAATAGATCATACTCAACAAAGTCCAAGTTTTGCCCTGTAAATAACTCAGCCATATACTATAGAACCACTCTTTTGCTGAGCTGTATAAATACCAAGTTGTAGGGAATTAGCAGAAAAGAGTCTTGTAACTACCTGCATTGTAACTTAAATGTTAGAGCTGCAAAGGTTCTGTTCTGCCCCAAGCAAGCTATCCCCTTCCCAGGGCAGAACCACTTCCTCAGCTGTGTGGGTCTAGTCTGAGGTGTTTCGGTGAATTGAAGCAACAGACTCCTCTGTCCTCCTCTCAGAAACGAGTTCTCAAAATTAGGAGATTTAAAAATCAATCAAATGAAGGACGGATGTGCTAAAGGAGGATTTTAACACTTCAGCAGAGTCAGCCTACACACACATTTCAACAAAACAGAAAGAATCTGCATCTCTTTCTTGCCATCTCAACAATGTTCTGTATCTTTGTCATAACAGTTTCATCCATTAAGAATGTGAAATCTGGAGCTGGAATATCCTCTTTTGGCTAGCGATAGGTATATTTGGATGATGGCAACCAGAGAGGGCTTGCATGTGGCACCTTGCAAAAGCTGTGACTTTCACACCCCAATTCCAAGAGAACAAGAACACTTACTTTCCTTCCACTGTTTCCAGAGATGTGAGAGGTTTGGTTGTTGAGGTACCTAGTCTGCCAGGCAGTGTTTGACTTCTCTCACTTACACTGGTTGATTCTGGACCAGGGGGCACCACACCAGGAACTAGAACAAGAGAAAAATAAACAGGACTCCAACTCTGTAGGACAGATGGACAAGTCTTACAGGCCATTTCCAAAACTCTCTATAGCTTATATGAGCAGCCTTCCATCTCAACCCCAGTCTGTCAGCAGAAAGGACAGAAGAAGGCTTTACTGCTCACAACTGCTAGTCTTACTTCCAATATATGACTCTGCTAAGATGTATACACTGGAGAGCTCAGCTGCTCTGGTTGCCACTGCATAAGCAGCAGCAGTGGCTCACTTACAGAAGCTGCTGCCCAAGTGACACTCAGTAAACTCACTCGTAGAACAGGGCCGCCCATCTGGTTCATCCGGACACGCGCAGACGAAGTCAGAAGCCCTGGCAAAGCAGAGGTGAGTGCAGCCTCCATTGTTCACTCCACAAGCATTACTACCTGGAAGGAACAAACAATTTTCTAAGTATGTTACATCTGAACAAAAAGGAGCTCAGAGCAACAACCTTCTTTCGACTCAGCCAGAAACACTTCTTAGAAATCCAACAAGTTATTATGTTTTTGGCATATACCCTTCATCTGACTGCTAAGAAAGTGATGACAATAGCCAGACACTGGATTGGATTAGGGCAGTCTTGAAAGGAAGGCACTGGAAATCTTTAGACAGAAGTGCAGACAACACTAAACTACAGATTAAAAAAAAAAAAAAAAACAAAAAACTCACATTCTTCTGTTTTAACACAGTGTCAGGTGAACAACAAGAAAGTGTCATTTGCTAATCAAAGCTCTAACAGAACACCATTAAGATGTACCTGACTGAAAAGTCACAGGCAGACAAGGAATGTGCTAAGGGAAGATGTGTGAATAGTTTGAGCATAAAAAAGGATGTCATCCTTATTTGACATCCACCATAGTGCCATGGTTCCAGAGTTCCTTCGGTCTACAATTAGCATTTGCCTGAACTAAGGTCCTTCTATTTACCTGTCTGTCTCTGAGGAGAAACCACAATGATATCCATTAATCCCTCAACATTGGCTAGGACTGTCTCTTTGTTCCGCCCAGAGTATTTGTCCACTCTCTGGATAGATTTCGTTTGCCAGTCAGTCCAGTATATCCATCTGTCCTGCTGCTCAGGGAGACAGCAAAGAAAAATCACAGCCGTTATTAGCTGGTTTAGTCATGTAGACACAGGACACCCATAAAAAACATATCCCAGTGGCAGAAGACCCAAAACAAGGGCCTTTTCAAACCCTTACCCTCTTCTTGTAAAGATGATGACTATCTACATCCCACATCTTAGACAAACTTCCTTTGTTAGCTCCAGAGAAGATTTAAGTACTATCCCCTCAACCATCTTGGTTTCCCCAGACTGGGACACATCCCTGTTCCCAAACTCCACTGCACAAACTCATCAACACACCAGGGAGAACGGGGGCAGCAGGAAAACCTTCTCACCTGTGTCAGAGCAAAGGGATGTGACACCTGGCTGACCAACACTTGCCGCAGCTTCCCATTGAGGTCACAGCTCTCTATGCGATCGAGGTGCGCATCCACCCAGTATATCCTGAAGGCACAGGGGAAGAGGTGAGCTTTCGTCTATACAACCCCTCTTTACTTTCTAGTCGTTTACTGGCCAAGATCATGGAATCATAAGATGGATCAGGAAAAAACACCTAAAGAAAAAAACCCCCAAACACCCCAAAACCAAAACCAAACCCACAGTGTTACTCCAATAAATGAAGTTAAGAGGGCTAAAAAATTCGTTACATCCCTTAATTCTATGCAAGTATACGAAAATCTTTCACTGACCTCCTGGTGTCATAATCCAAAGTCAATCCATTGGGCCATCCTAGGTCAGTGTTAATCAGGATTCTACGTTCAGAGCCATCCAAGTTTGCCCGTTCAATTTTAGCAATGTGACCCCAATCTGTCCAGAAGAGATACCTGAAGAGATAAAATGCAAGTATAAGAAGAAAAGACCATTTCATTTGGCCTAAGAAAAGTTTTAGTTATGAATGAAACTGACGGATTCTTCAGGTTCAAAAAAGATAATACAGTCTGTAGCCTGCTTGTCACTGCTATCTGCCCAACCTTCAAATTCACTGTCTGCCTGACTACTGCAAGCCACTCAGAGTCAACCCCTTGCTGGTACCTGCGGATCCACATGGCACATCTCTTCTTCCTCCCACAAGCTCCTCTCCCAACCTCCCTCTGTGCAGCCCTTCCCCCTGCCCCACCAATAACCCCATACCTACCCCTTCTTGGGAAAGACAGCAATGGCTCGGGGCTCATCCAGGCTGTTGTTGATCAGCACTTTCCTGGAGCTTCCATCCAGTCTAGCCACTTCGATGGTATTACGTCCTGTGTCTGTCCAGTAGAGGTTCCTGGCAACCCAGTCCACTGCCAGGCCATCTGTAGTCTTCAAACCCTGACCAATAACAGTTTCCATGTTGCTGCCGTTCAGATCAGCCCGCCTGGATAGAAATCAAGGACAAATGGCAGTGAGGAACAGGTAGCTCCCGAAAAGCCCAGATCTCCATGAATCACAGGACCACTGCATACTATTACCTCCTTAATACTTTTTTCCCCAGTCTCCAGCAGGTTAAACACACCTTCACCATGAGTTCAGTGATACACATGATGCTGTGTACCAAAGACAAGGTCTAAGTAGTGGTGTAGTGCTCAGTCTCCCCAGTTTACTGGCATGCTCAGCACAAGTCACTAGGTGACCTGGGCACCGGCCAAGCAGTTAACTGGCACCTACCTGATAACATCAAGAAATACATCTGTGTAGTAAATCTTGCCATCCACACTATCATAGTCCAGAGAAATGACATTGTTCAGCTCAGGGACAGGTATGTGCACATCTGTGTGGTCACTGGTGTCCAGCGAGATACGACGGATGGAAGCACGGCTAGAGAAAAGTAGGTAGGTCTCTGGAGAAGAGTCACACGTCTGCTCATCTCTCTTCAGCTGGATGCCAGTGGGGCAGGCACAGGAGAAACCAGTGGGGTGAGGTAAGCAAAGGTGAGAGCAGCCACCATTACGAACTCCACATTTATTGAAGCCTTTAGAAACAGGGAAAGCACAGTTTTAGGATGCCACAGACCAAAGTTTTATTTTAAAGGCTACATACATGCACAACTTGCTAGTAGCTGAGTTCACCCTTACTGTCCCAGCCTTGCTTGGAATCCACAGCCCTTTGTACAGAGACACTCTCTCTCCTCTCCAAGATTTGCGGTAGGTATGGGTGTGATTGGCAAGGAGAACAGGAGGGTCCAGAAGAAGAGGGATCATTAGACAAAAAATCTTAACCTGCATTCCTTGCTAATCATAATTTTCCCAAGGAAAAAGGAACAGCCAAATGTTCACAGATTTATGCAGCTGCAGTTTAACTTTATTACTGCTGCAAATGGTAATGCTGACAGAAAGATCCAACCCTGTGGGGAAGTAGTGTGACAGTGCACCAGAGGCCAGGCTGACAAAGAAGCTTCTGTTTCAACTTAGCTGCACACAGTGGCAAGTAAACAAATGCATCAGAGAAGCCTGCTGGAAGTGCCTGACGTATTAGGGTCATATAATTTTTTTTTAATTGTAAAGAACCCAGCACACATTTTCTAGGAGAGAATAAGCCCAGAAGACAGGTGCAGTGAGTAGGAAGAAGACAACGTGGATATGATGGCTGGGATTTTGGTCAGCTTTAAGTTATATTTTCAAGTTATGCAGTCAAGAGTGATGTTCTGCTGTTAGTAACCACAGGAAAAGCAGCACAATTTTCTGTAGAAGGATGTATCGGGGAAATTCTACTGAAAAAAAGCCACAGCACAAAGCAACGACTTCCACTGCAAAGTAAGGAGGCAAGATGGGGTGTTAAGGGATCCCCAAAGAGTAACAAAGAATTGCCTCTGGCACAGAATAGTTGGACAGCATGATACAGTAAGAGCAACTAAAGCAGCAGAGATTTTGCAGAGCAAAGAGGCAGACAAGAAGATTAAGCCTGCAATGATTGGGAAATAGTACTAGAACCTGAAATGAAATTTCAGCAACTGGTTTAAGAAGAACTAGAGTCTTTTCGAGTTAAAAAAGGGAAATTGTCCAATGGCAGTACACTCTGGTAAAGCCTAATAAGGCATGACTTGTTCAGTTCTCCTAAGAAAGTGGCTCTGCTGTGTGTGAGAATGAGGTTGTCAGTGCAATCCAGTGAAGGAAATGGGGCAAAGGGGTCAAAAAGCATGCAGTAATCAACACTAGACTTACAGAGCAGGGCAAACAGGGAGGAGTGCAAAAACAGTTAGAGAGAAGAAGTGATGCCTTAAAAGAAAGGATCAGAAGAAAAGTAAAGCTGATTTTTGAGAAGTCACTCTATCACTCCTGCTTTATACCAAAGGACTCTTTCCAGTTTACAGCTCTGAAGCACTCCCCTCACCACCACTGACACCCACCATCTGGAAAGCAACTTACCCAGGGGCCGCGCCCTATCGACAGCTTGAATGTCCATGAGGCCAGGCAGGTTTGCCCTCACCAAGATGACATTGGCACCAGTGTCCTTGTCAGCCCTGTGAATGCTGCGAGTTTGCCAGTCAGTCCAGTAGATGTAAGAGTCCAGCAAAGTGAGGCCATAGGGATGTTGCACTGGAGACAGCAGGGTGCGGCGGTTCGCGCCATTGAGATCCGCAGCCTCGATCCGCTAAAGGAAGAAGTAGAACATCACCCCATACTCAAAACACTTCTCTTGCTAGCACTTACTGTAGCAAGTGGGAAACAGTCTCAGTGAGTGATGTTATTCAGGTTCACCCTCCCTCCACAGCCCATACTCTCAGAAAAGCTTACATTCCCCTTGCTCTTTGACAACTTGCTCAAGAGCTTCAAAGCAGCCTCCAGGCTACCGAAGACCCAGTGACAAACAACACTGAAGAACAGAATCAGACCTCAGTGTGTGCATCAGCCCAGAGCAGCTGGGACCCAGCCTTATCCACTGCCAGTCCATTAGGCCAGCCCAAGTTGTTGCTGATCAACACCACACGTCCAGAGCCATCCATCCCAGAGCGTTCCAGCTTGGCATTCTCACCCCAGTCTGTCCAGTACATATACCTGGGGAAAAGTCAGCAAGTATTATGGAAAAGGATATCAGAAGTCCTGTGTAACTCCTAGACAATCTCTTGACAACACTAACCCCATTTCATGGTATAAAGCTATTGCCCGAGGGCTGTCCAGGTTCTGCCAGACCAAGACTTTCCTCATGGAGCCATCGAGGTTGCCCACTTCAATCCGATTTGTTCCTGTATCTGTCCAATATATCTTCCTGCCAATAGCATCCACAGCCAGCCCATCTGTAGTCAACAGACCTGAGAAAATAGAAAAACATTTTGGTCACTGCTTCTTCTCCCAATTTAGTCAGGAACTTCTAGTATTTCTCTTGTCCATCTTGTAGGGAACTGCTTTAGGCTTTGCTTGACTTTCCACCGAAAACATATTCTACCAGGGTATCAGAACCTCTCTTTTCATACTGCATAGAAACAAGAGGCTCTCAGATCAAAATCTCCCTCACCTGTGGTGATGATGTCCTCAAATTGGGAGCCATCAAGGGCAGCCCGACTGATTTTCCTCAATGTGCTGTCTGACCAGTAAACCTTTCCTGGGATGAAGAAGAAAGAGAAACTTGAAAAAGTCCAGAACAAAACCAAACCAAACCCCAACATCCAAACAGCAAAATCCTTAAAAAACAGATCCAGGTCTCTGACCACCTGCTACACCTTTCAAAATCAATCTGATTGTACAGGAATAATAACAGCACAAGATTATTAAGCTAGAGTGATAAAACAGTGCAAATTTTCTTGTTCCAATTCTCCCCAAAATATGTAGAACCTTTACACAAGGTCTGACCTTCACACAGGGACAAAGAACACCTAATACCATCAGCTAGTAGTAGAGTTCCACATCTGATTTCTCAAAATGAGACCATCCACCTTACAGTGCAACAGTGTTTACATCCAACATAGCATCACATGTTTACTATAAATGAACAACCAGAGTCTCAGCTCTACTGTCATAAAAGGCCTCAGCTGGAGGAACTTTTAAAAATCTAAAATGCACAGGAACCCCACTCAATATTGCAGGCAGTTTTTTCCATATAGTTTGAGTCCTCTGCTTTCCTATAGGGATATTCCTTTCCTCACTGGAAATGAATTATTTGCAGCACATACGAGGAGAGAAAAGAACACCTACCCAAATCCACAGCCTACAGTAAGATCTGTGCCTAGGTCTTTACTCAGACATTTAGATATGAAGTTACTTGTTGCCTTTCAAACACAGTCAGATACACTAAGAAGTTCAGACCTTCACGAGGATCCACTCCAATTGCAATGGTGTTCTTCATGGTGACGTTGACTGAGACAACAACATCTGCAAAGTAGGGGATATCCAGAGAGACCATCCGGATGTCAGTCCTTCTGGCAAAGATCAGAAAGCTGGTCATTCCTGCAGAGTTGAAAATGGACAGATATTAGTGAGGAGAAAGTTCAGTCAACTGTAGGCATCGTTTATCAAATATTCTAGAGGTTACATCCACTTCAATGGAAAAGGGAAAGTGTCTCAGGCAGATCTTGGCTCATGGACAATCTATGTGCAAAAGCTTTATTGAGCCTCACTTAATGCTTCTTTACAGCCAAGTTGAAAAGCAGTACACTCATAGAAGAGTTACTTCTGCTAATATGTCTGGGAAATGGAAATGAGGAGTTGCTTTTTTCCTGCTAAGGAGGAAAAGAGGATGTACCATGGCCTGAAGCCAAGTGCCTTCCACTGTCCTCAAAAGAGGGTCCACAGGAGGAGTGTATACAGACCTTTTAAAGAATCCAGCACCTTGTAGTTTAAGAATTCACCTCAATATTACAGCAAAAGTATGGGGAAAAAAGTGACATCTGGTTTACTTGTCCAACATAATTTTAAGAAAAATGTCTCCTTCATCAATCCATTTATCAGTAAGTTTCTCCATAGTAATTTCCACTCCATTTGAGGGTACAGGCACCAAATGGGTTTCTCAAGGGGTAAAGCAGGTAAGCATATAAAAGTGAAATTGGTTCTCTAAGAAGGCAGAGGCAAAATGTAGCTGTGATACAAAACTGCAATGAGGATCCTACAGAGAAGACTCACCAGGGGAGCAGGTCTTGCCATCAGATTGCAGGTTGATCCCCGTAGGGCAGGTACAGCTGTAACCTTTTGGAAGAGGTGCCAAAAGGCACAGGTGACTGCAGCCTCCATTGCTAACTTCACATGCTGTATGTACTATGGAAAAGAGCATGAGAAATCCATGAGCCAGTAGCACTGGCACAAATAAGGGATACAACAGCTACAGAAATGCATTCTAGAATGCCCTCAAATACCAAGCTGAGAGTTAATTCTCAGGCTCTCATAGTCCACACAGACACTTAAGACAATGCAGGCTGACAGGTCAGCTCCTTGTAGAAAAGATGTGCCACATGGCAGAGCCGGAGCAAGCTCTCAGCTCAGTGGGGTTTGGGGGTGAGCTCTGTACCTGCTGGCCTGTGCCGGTGGAAAACATGAATATCCATAAGATTCTCCAGATTGTCCTGCAGAGTTTCCCGAAACTGCCCAGTCCTCCTATCTGCACTCTGGATACTTTTGGCCTGCCAGTCTGTCCAGTAGATTCTCTCGCCATAAAGAGTAAGTCCAAAGGGGTGAGGCAGATTGTTCCCAATCAGCACCTGCTCAGATTACCCCAAGCCCCCGGAAAAAAAAGTTCTAGTATATGTATATTAGAATACTTTAAAACATGTATTTTATATA
>VYZQ01041208.1:0-10444 GCA_013400655.1 Mystacornis crossleyi | reverse complement strand
TTTTTCCAGATGTGAGGAAAAAAATTGGTCTTTTCTGCCTTTCTCATAGATTCATTGCTACTCCCAGATCCTCAGTCTGGGAATTCTGTGATTCCCTGGTGAGCATCTGACCTCCTCAAAGTGCCATGGCTCACTAAATTATTAATAATTGGATCTTCTCAGGGCACAGAGAAGTCCTGCATCCCTACAAGTGGAGAGTTCAGGAACAGAGATGATGGTCCTGACGGGCATGGAAAAGGTTGGGAAAACCTGTGCTGTTCTCCAGGCTGGGAAAGCCCTGCTGCCCCTCTGAGGAACCACCGCTGCCCTCGGGGAGTTTTTCCAGGTTTTATTGGCAGAACTGGCAGGTTTTATCACGGGAAAGATGTGGAGGGACAGGATTTGCTGGAGGCTCGCTCCTGCCTGCCCGCTGGTCTTTTCCAAGACCTTTTCCACTGACCTTCCTCCTGACAGCTTTTCCTCAGCACATCCCATGGAACCTTCATCCTGGAGACTCCGGAGCCACCTTGCTGTGGGCACTGGGAGAAGCTGCTCCGAGGGATCTCCAGGTGGAGGGTGTGGAAATGGCTCCATCTATTGGCCACAAACCCTACCCGGAGCGCAAGGACCTCCAAATTACATTAAAATCAAAACAGTTCATCCATGTCGGAATAAAACCCTTTAGTTTCCCACTTTTCCCATGAATTCCGTGGGCTTCTGGAAGCTGGAATGGGCAGATGAACATCTCCAGTGCAGAGATAAACAGCAATTAAATAAAACAATCCTTGCCAAGCTGACTGCACTTTTACCAGGTGCTTTATCTCCTTGGGAGACAAAGCTTTGAGTCGAGGGAGCAAAACGCTGCACGAAGGATGAGAAGTGGCTTTTCCATACATATTTACACGTGAGGAATCCACCCTGCCTGGTCTGTGCTCATTGTGTGGGAAGAGCTGTGAATTCCAGGACCTGCGTGGGGATAAAGCTGCCCTGGGGCTCCTGAGAAGCCCCAAACCTGCGGGATCCCGGGGAAGGAGCGGCCTGGGGAAGGGTTTTAAGGCAAGCTGAGGAGCACGAGCAGCTGGGATGGATTGGGATGCACCTGTTCCCCGGGAGGCTCCATGGAGAACCAGTGCCATCTTCTGGCAAACGAGACCTTTCCCAGCACAGCTCCAGCCCCGGGCAGCCCCAGCCTGTGCACGACAGCAGATTTTAGGGTCTTTTTGGGCAGGGAGCTCTGCAGAGGAGGCACCGACATTGCGTGACCTCACGCTCAGCTCTGCGTTGTGTTTTTCTAGGCTGCGTGCAGGTGTAGGATGAACTATCATCCCTGGAAGAGCTGGGAATTCACCTCTTTTCCATGTCCGTGCAGGATCAGGTGACTGTACAGTGTTCTGCCAGCTCAATTTGGGCTTCTCAGAGCGCGGTGGAGCCCAAGGACATCGACTCACTTCAGCCCACACCATGAATGGTCCTGGACTAATTCTAATTCCAGGCTCAATTCTAATTCCAAGCCCATTTTCCTAATCCACTGAGAATGAGGCTGAAATTTGGGATCTGAGAAATGGCTTGGGGCCATCCTGAAGTAACTCAGCTCACGGGAAGACGAGGATGAATAGCTGGGAAGCAGAGCCCTGAAATTACCCTCCTTTGAGCAGCGGGCTCCTCCCAGACGGCGGTCTTTAATTAAATCACTTTAATCACTTAATTTAATCAATGTAATCAATTCTTTAATGCTCTGATAACTGAAACTATTGCAGCTGTGTGGCTCAGCTCTAACTTGAGCCACAGGGACAAGCAGAGCAGCTGAAACAGATAAAGATGGAAAACTCCCCTCCCCCAAATCACCCTCTCCATGGACAGGACAGATTTTCCTGGGAATATGGGCAGGTAGTTGGAGTCACCGTTGACAGGAGCTATTCAGGTTTTGTTCTCCCCCTGTACTCAGCCCTGGTGAGGCCACACCTCCAGTCCTGAGGTCAGTTTTGGGCCTGTCATGACCAGAAGGACATTGAGGGGCTGGAGTGAAATCAGAGAAGTACAGGGAGCTGGGGAAGGGGCTGGAGAATTCCTGAGGCAGCTGGGAAAGGGGCTCAGCCTGGAGAAGAGGAGGCTCAGGGGGACCCTTGTGGCTCTGCACAAGTCCCTGACAGGAAGGGGCAGCCAGGGGAGGTTGGGCTCTGCTCCCAGGGAACAGGGACAGGAGCAGAGGGAATAGCCTCAAGTTGTGCCTTGGGAAGGTTTAGGGTGGATACCATGGAAAATTCTTCCCAGCAAGAGTGGTCAGGCATTAGCACAGCTGCCCAGGGCAGTGGTGGAGTCACCACCCCTGGGAGTGCTCAAAAGCCGCGTGGGGACGTGGGTTAGTGGTGAACACAGCAGTGCTGGGTTACTGCTTGTATTTCATGATCTTGGAAAGGTCTCCAACCCTAAAAATTCGAGGGACGCTTCGGTGGAGTTCATATTCCCTCCCCAGCTGCCCAAGGACTGTCACACCAAGGGGCAATGAAATGCCTTCGCACCTGACTCCGTATGAGCTGAGGTGAGGTTCTTCACCTGAGGCCCGGCGCTCATCTCTCATTTCCATCGTGGTGGCCCCTCAGCAAGCCAGAACGGGAATTTCCGGGAGCTGGGAGCTGTTCCATGGTCACTAGATGGCGGTGGCCGTTTACATTTGGCAGTTCCTGTCGGGTGAGGAGCAGCCAAGGGTGAGAAGGACAAGGTTGTGGTTGCCGGTTTGGGAACCAGTGGCTAAGAGGTTCCAGTGCTGTTCCCAACCCTACACGTGAGATGTTCCTACACTTCGGTGTTCCACACGATGTTCACCAGTGGAACTCAGTGCTGCAAGATGGTGAGGGGGGAAAAAACCCCCCTGCCAATAATTTATTTCAATAAATAAAATGATTTACACGTTTATCCTCCTTGCAAAGGGACTGGAGATATAACGCAGTGATGGGACAAAGGGGACTGGCTTCGAGATGAAAGTGGAGATTTGGATGGGATATTGGGAAGGAATTCTTCCCTGTGAGGGCCTGGAATGGAATTCCCAGAGAAGTTGTGGCTGCCCCTGGATCCCTGGCAGTGCCCAAGGCCAGGCTGGACAGGGCTTGGAGGACCCTGGGATAGTGGAAGCTGTTCCTGCCCATAGCAGGGGGTGGCACTGGGTGAGCTTTAGGGGCCAACCCAACCCATTCCAACCCAACCCATTCCAACCTAACCCATTCTGGGATTCCATGATAACAAAACCCAGAAATAAAAAAATAAAAAAATTACCATTGCCACAAGGTGAGAAAAATTCTCATTCCAGGGCAGAAATGGAGCCATTGCTGCTCTGAGTGATGTCCCACAAGATCATTTCCAAGCAGACGCCTTAACTGAGCTTAATTTGTGACAGCAATTAAAGGAGGTAATCAACTACTCTGGTCAGTCGTGGTTGACCCAATGGTTGCTCTCTCACCACGTGTATTTATCTCCTGAGGGAGAAAAGCCTCAGGTGCTGTAGGGACACCTGGGAGAATCTGGGAACAGGACATGGAGGAACCCACCGTTCCTCAGATGTCCACACCTGGACATCTTTGGAGAGCTGCTCTGAGGTGCTGGAAGCACACCCAACATGAGGCTTTGCCTCTCTGGAGCCCGGCCAGGTCCTCTCCTGGATTTGTCCTTGGTGTCTGGCACTGGTTTTCCCAGCTCTACAACCAGTAGGGTTTCTCTGGGATCTCCAGTGGGCATCCCTGGGCCTGGGAAGCAGAGAGGATGTTGTCCACTGTGTTGGCTGAAGCATCCTGGGGGATAGAGAGGAAGAGGGGGAAGGAAGGGATCCGCTCCCTGTCTCCTCTGCGAGGGCAGCACTGCAAGCCCACGCTGGTGGTCACAGCCCTGCAGACAGCCCTGGAAAAGGGAAAAAAGCATCTTAAAAATAGGCTTTTTCTGCAGTTATGGGACATTCCTGCCATTCTGTGAGTTATTCTTGAAGAACCTGAGAAAAAGTTTTAAAATTTCATCAGACTCCAAAGAGTAGCTGGAAAAAACATCCCCAGCCTGCCCCACCGAGTAAGGCTGTCATGGTGCTTGGGACTGTAAGGGCCTGCCCTAATAACAGTGTGAAAATTAATTTTTTCCAAAATCATATGGTTCAATGTGTTTTTGAAACCTGTGTCACGTTTTCCTGCCCAAATCTCACCAAGTAGCAACATTATCTAAAAAATACCAAAAGAAATAAACAAGACTGACTGGTTTGGTTTTGTTGATTTTTCTAATTTTATTTTTGAGGTGTGGAGGAATTTTATTGCAATTTTTGGGGGATGGTCTGATCCACAGGATTTTAACGGAAGCTGAGACCGGACCTCTCTGAGGATGAGATGGGCACAGGACAGCAGGTGCTCATTTGGGGGGGTGGATTTTTAATTTTGAGCTTAATATCCATTAATATTCTATAACCATCCCTGGTAGTCAGTGAACGCTCATGTATTGAGTGTGTGGGGAAGAAAAACATATTTATTTGCAAGCTCACCTCTATTTAATTTGTGATTTTGGCACTTGTGACCAAGTGCAGTCGCTCTGGGACCACAGAGCAGCCTCACGTGTGGCAGAGACCGGATCTGAGGCTGGACACCCTCGAGGATGAAAAGCCCAACCCAGAGACTCCAAGCCGTGCTGGAGGTGTCATTAAACTCCTCCAAAGCATAATCTGGAATGATTTGATTTATCAAAGCATCAAACCGCTTTTTCGCTGCTTCTGGGGTTTGTTCTTTTATTATTAGAACCCCGTGCTGTCTTGTGGCAGTGAGTTGCTGGGTTTAATCATCAGCCATCTGTAGAGAAGCGGCTGCTTTGACCGGGTTTAATTTCGTTGCTTTTAATTCCGTTGGGCTGGATCATGAGTCAGAACAAATTACAGCTTCTTGACTGATTTCTCTGCTGTTCATTTTGTCTACAGCTCTTACTCACCACCTCTCAGCAATGAACCCCCTGATATTTTTAACCTGCTCCTCTTTTCTGTCTCTCTTTCTCTCCCTTTTCTGTTTTGACAGAGGGTGAGTGGAGCTGAACAGTTTCATATTTAGCCAATCTCACGAGATACCTCCAGCATTATTCCCTTTTTTTCTTCCTGGATCTATTCTGACTCCATATTTCTATTTTTGGGGGATCATCCCTGCACGGGGAGTTGTCCATCAAGGACACAGCTTTTTTTGGAGCAGAAACTCTGTGTGGTGCCCACCAACCCGGGCTCTTCAAAGGCAGCATCACCTGCCACCTGCGCTCGGTGACATCAGCCACTCTCATTTGCATAGTGATAATTAAACCCCAATTAGCCTAAACCATCACGAGGTTTTTTACCACTTCGCTTCCATGTCCATCACCTATTTTTTAACCAAATTTGACTTGGATGATTCCTTCTTCCTCTGCTTTAACCGAAACTGACATTTTTCCTCTTGTCCACCTTTCCTTTCTCCTGCTCTGCCCACTCTTCATCTTTCCATTTCTCTCAGCAGAATTCAGGGGTTTCTTGCTGGTTTTGCTATTTTTTTTTATTTTATTCTGGACAGCTGCTGGTTTCTCCATGAGCCATGATCACCCTGAACCCTGGAGAATCCATCCCATATTCATAACCCGTGGTAATCCTTTGCCTAAAAGAGGTGAGAAGCCTCTTCTACCTCATCCAAGATGACACAGAAAGCTTGAAAATGCTTGAAAATCCCTTTTTTGCACTTTGCTGGATGTTTTCATGCTTCCAGGGAGATGTGGTGGTGTATTTTTTGGAGGGGGGATGTCACTGGTGTTGGGGCTGAGAGAATTGGGATTGTTTAGCCTGGAGAAGAGAAGCTTTGGGGTGACCTCACTGTGACCTTCCAGGACCTGAAGGGAGCTGACAGAAAAAATGGAGAGGGGATATTTATGAGAGCCTGAAGTGACCTGACAAGAGGAATGGCTTCAAAATGGAAGAGAGTAGATTTAGGTGGGATATTAGGGAGAAATTCCTCACTCTGAGGGTGGCGAGGCCCTGGCAGAAGTGGCCCAGAGAAGCTGTGGCTGCCCCTGGATCCCTGGAAGCGTCCAAGGCCAGGTTGGAGGGGGCTGGGAGAAACCTGGGATAGTGGGAGGTGTCCCACGATGGACAACAGCCCTGAGAAGGATTTTCAGGTAAACCCTAAAAACCTGAGGTCAAGGCCAGCTCAAAAGTTGTGCTGTGGTGGTTGAGGGTGCAAAGCTCCGAAGAGTTCACTCCCCCCACCCATCCCAAAAAAACTCCCTGTCCCTCACAGCCGAGGGAGTTCCAGGGTTTGCCGTGTCCGAAACTGCAGGAAGTGTCTCCTGGGGATTCGTGGTGAACACGGCAGTGCTGGGTTAAGGCTTGGACTCGATGATCTCAGGGGTTTTTCCCAACTCCTGTGATCCTGGGAAGTGTCAGGCAGCCCCTGGGTGGGGACGTGTGACAAAAAGGCAGCTGGGCAAGGTGGCTCCTGGTCCTCTCCCACCAGCAGCTCCCCCACACCTTCCCTTAACTGGTCACACTGAGCTGGTGGGGACTTGTCCCGATGGCCTCATTCTCCAGCTCTCCAGAAGAGCTTCAAGCAGTCGTTAGAGTTGCGGTTTTCTTCCAAAAATAAAAATATTTCAGAAATCTTGCATGCTTTCTGACCAAGCTTGCCAGCCCCACCTGAACAGACCTGGCAGTCACTCCATTTCAGGCACTGCTGCCCCGAACGTCCGCATCTCCCAATTAAAGTTACCAAATACCTCTATATTTAGTGGTATTTTGGGGTTTACTCACAGCACACCAACTTCTGGTGCCAGTGCACATCAAATTTCACGGTGGGCAAAACATTTCAGGAACCACCTTCCCCACTGATTTTTAAAAGTTCAGAAACTGGAAAGTAACTCGTGACTCCACATGTATTTGATTCCTTAGAATCTTAGGAGTTCTGGGAGAGGGAAGCAGAGGCAGCAAGAGCTGATTCCTGATGTCTGGAGTGCAGACTTCATGATGTCTTCCAAATTTACAGGGTCAGATCTGTGCAACTTCTCAGCTCCCAGGAGTCCTCTGCGGGGGACAGAAGGTGAGGAGAGGATGAGGAGAGGCTGGGGAAACATCTCGCAGAGACGAGCTCCATCCATGAACCACCTGCAGGGCTTCCCTGCCAGCTGGCTGAAGATCCAGTTCCAGCTCAGGCAGCGTTGCCACCAAACTCAGGGGTGGGAGCACAGCACTCCCTTTCCTGGGAAAAGCAGGATTGGGAAAAGATGGGCCAAATCCTCCCAGGAGAGCCAGGACTTCTGAACTCACCCAAATATCCCCAACACTGCGCAGTCCCTCCCTGCCACAGGGCTGTGGCCACAAAGTTCCTTTCTCCTCCTGCCCACTGATGCCTGGGAAGTTCTGCAGGAGCTTAACCAGTGCCTAAAAGGAGAAATAACCTTTTTTTAGTGGGTGCCACTGCAGGTCCAGGATTTAATACTTGGTAAGCAAGGGCGTTTTCCAGACTCTGGACCAGCTCAGCCCTGGTGTGACACCAGCAGGGCGATGGCACGTGGGTGACTCAGTGCCCTGTGAAGACCCGAGCACTTTTTCTACCTGCAGAGAAAGAGTATAACCCTCTTTTTTCTTTAAAAAAAGAAAAAAATAATACACGGCTGCCAATGGGACCAAGCCCTGCAGATTTTACTCCCTCCTTACTCCACGGAGCCAACAGGATTTCTGGGCAGGACCGGAGCCAAGTAGGGCTGTTAAGAGGCAAAGTTCACCGAGCCCTGTGATTTCCTTGCCATTCCCATGAAAAAAACCAACTCCAGCAGAGCCCAGCTCTGCTCCCTTGCAGGCTGCAGCCAACTCCAACCCACATTAAGGGAGTTGCTCCACATTCATATTGAAAAGCGGGCGCTTGCCAACCTCGGCGTGCCTTAAACTCCTTGTTTTAAACTCCCGAGCGCTGGCCTGGGGAAAGGATTGTGTGCAGGAATATGTTCGTGCAGTGCCTGGCACTGGGGGTTCTGGCTCATGACTGGGATTTGTAAGCAGCTCCTGCAAGGCTTGTGAAGCATTTGAAGTCTGGTTTCCTTGGGAAACTTGGGCTTAGCTGATTGTGGCGAGCGTCTCCATCCGCTCGCTTTCCGCCCCTCCAACTTCTGAACCCCTCGGCCAATCCCAGCCCACGCTGGCAGGAAGATAAAAGTTTCGGGGAGATTAAGTTGTATGAAAATAAGGGCACAGGTAGGGGAGAAAAAAAAAAAAAAAAACAAAACCCCAACCTTATTAGTGCATTTGCCTCCTTTGCCCCGGGAGAAAAGGGAGCTCAGCCCTTATCAGAGAGCCCACAGAGGAATGGGTGCACCGAGCACCATTAACACCATTTCCCACTGAATTTCTTGCTGCTGAAGCCAGGTTGCTTCATGCCCAGGGCTTGGAAACAGCTTTTTTAAGCAGTGGGAAGAACGGGAGGATGTGGGCTTGATTTTGGTGCTGTAAACACGAGGCTGGGAGCAAACCAGAGAGACGCAGCCCCAGCTTTTGCTTCCAAATGCTCCGAATTCCACGGCAAAATTCCCTCAGTAGAATCAGAGGATCATAGGACGGTTTGGGCTGGGAAAGACCTTGAAGATGATCTGGTTTCAACCCTCCTGACACAGGCAGGGACACCTCCAGGGTGCTCCAAGCCCCATCCAGCCTGGCCTTGGACACTTCCAGGCATCCAGGGGAAACTTGTGCCAGGGCCTCCCCACCCTCACAGCCAAAAATTTCTCCCTCATATCGAACCTAAACCTTCTTTCATCCTAAATTCATTCCTCCCTAGGAATGAACAGCACCAAGTCCATCAGGGTCCCTGCCCGGCAGCTCAGCCCTGCCCCAAATCACCCCGTGGGCGCTGCAGATCCAGGCACGGACCTCCCCCGCTCCTCACACTGCAGCAAAGAACCCGACTCGTGGCGTTTCGCCCCGTTTTAATCCGTGGATTTGGATGCCGGGCCAGAAACCATCTGCAGGTGTCACTCCTGCACATGAAGTAGAGGCACCAGAAGGGAGCTGGGGACAGGTGGCCACCCGGCAACTGCATTAAGACATCATAACTTCGACTAATTTGTAAACAGGCTGAAAGGACATCCACCCTCCCTGGAAGGGGGAGAAGTGGCTCTTTAGACCCTGGGGATATGACCTCTTGTCCTCTCTGTTTATAAGAGGGAGGGGAAGGGAGGGGGGGACAGGGAAAAACAAAAAAAAAAAAAAGGAGGAAGGGAGGGAGAAAGGGAGAGAAAGTCAGACTTGTTGCCGTGTTAAAACCTGCCCCCCACCATCAGCTTTTGTGATGAAAATGGTGCGGGACACTCTCCAGCTCCCGGTTCTTGCTCTTTGTCATTCAGGCTTTGCAAGGGAGAGCTCCTCGCTGTTTATTTATCAACTGGGATC
The DNA here is from genome assembly GCA_013400655.1 of Mystacornis crossleyi. NCBI lineage: Eukaryota > Metazoa > Chordata > Aves > Passeriformes > Timaliidae > Mystacornis > Mystacornis crossleyi. Next base: position 1,065 of record VYZQ01041208.1, on the reverse strand, counting down.
CCTTGTCAACACCTCGCTCGACTGAGGTTTTAGCACCTTGGTGGGGTTTTGTGGGTTTTTTCAACCGTCTCAGCCAAATCTTTCTGGTCTTTTCCTCCGCTGGGTGCAGGCAGATCTTTTCTTCCCACTGACTTTGCGAGAAGTCCTTTTCTCTCGGCGTGAGAGTCTCCCACAGCAAAGCACCGGGCAACCCCCAGCCAACCCCTGACAGTGAATTTTGGGGTGCGTGGGAGATATTCCATTATTCACTGTTTATTTCATTTGTCAGTATTTCCGATCTCACCATTTCCCACCTCGTGGCAGAGCTCTGGCCCCCTCCAAGCCTCCCTCCGAGCTCCCCTTCCCCATCCTGTGGGTGCACCACGCCACCACAACTTTGCCGCTGTGATACTTCCCATCAAGCTGTTTTAAAACAAACCTAATGCCAAAAAAAAGAAAAAAAATCTTAAAAAAAAATTGATATTCTGCAGTTTTAAAACACGTTTAAAAGGTGTGGAGGCCATCACCAAGGCTCTGCTGCAAAATCAGGCAGTAGCAGTAGATGCTCCTGTGCTCTCAAATTGTACCCCACGTTCCTATTAGTGATTTTAATGTATCTTAATTAACTTGCTCTGTGGCTGAAGAGAAGACACTCCAGTCTGGGCAGTTTTTCAGTCCAGCGCTTGTCAGCAGCCCAGAGTAATCCCTGTTTAAAATGCATATTGATTTGCAAACACGAGGCTGAATCCCAACATTCATCTCGAGCGATGCTATCACTTGAGTTTCAAAGAGGGGGGTTAGGAGCGAGTTCACAAAGGGATCAAATTCTGGTTTAAATTTTAAATTTGTTTTTTCCTTTGTTTGCACCTGCAGCAGGAGTGTGGCCAGCCCTTTGAAAAGGAGTGATTTGAATTGGGTGTTAGAAAGGGATTAGAAAATTTCAACATCAGTGTGTCCATGATTTAATAAATAACTGTTCCTCTTATTGTTCTTTCTGTCTCACAAACACTTGGCTTTCCTCTCTTTTTTCTTCCCTTAATCCACTGTGTATCTCCACCCTCAACATAAATAATGAGAAATCAGACG
>VYZQ01041207.1:26670-52899 GCA_013400655.1 Mystacornis crossleyi | reverse complement strand
GATTGTGCAGCTCTCCCCTTGAAATAAAATATGATGTCAGCCTAAATGATAGGTTGAGAAAAGAAACAGAAGAAATAATCCCTTAAGGAGGTGTCTGAGAGTTGATACAGCAGACCTTTACACAGAAAAACAATGTTCGTGGTGTGTACCAGCTGATAGCTGTTCTCTCTTCTGACCTTTATCTTCAGGTGTGTGGACAGACCTGAAAACTCACTTGTGGATTTTCCATTTGAGACTTATCTTTCTCTTCTACTTATCACATGCCTACAAAGCAGTACTTGGCCATTACCATCACCACAGATAAAAGCATTATTGCATCCTCGGTATCCTCACTCTCACCCTACTTGATTTCTTCAACTAGATTGATTTCTTCAAATGACGTACTACACATTGGTTTTTTGGGTTTTTATACTTAGAAAAACCTTTTGGATCTGCCAGCCTTTAATTCATCTGACTGGTTTTTGAAATAACCTGTTCTGTGGGGTGCAGCTTTCAAAGCAGGCATAATTCTTGCCTTGTGGGTTTCAGAAGAGAAATTATCAGTGAGCAATTGGTTCAAAAACAAAACTAGCATAAACTGCCAGCACCATGGGCATGACTGACTCATTTTAACTATAAGTATCCCATTTGCTCCATTTTGCTTCTGGTCCTCCACTGCCCAGTCACTGTGTGTACCCTAGTTTGAGTAGGGCCTGAAAGTTGAAAACAGACTAACCAAGAAGGCCAGCCCTGGAACTCTGTTCATTACACGGTGTTTTTAACTCAGATGTCAAAAATAGTTTCTTACCTTTTCCACTCCCCAGAAACAGATTTTGAAAAGTCTTTCCTTTTTGTGAGATACAGACACGGCTGCAAGCACGATAATGTTGTGGGACCCAGTACCATCTGGAAGACTAGATGCCATGCTCAGTTCCTGACTAATCTTGTCAGGTCAGCTGTGAAAAACTGACATTCTGCCATCAGGAACATACCCAGATTTGCTTTCCACTCTTTCAGGTTTTAATGACTCAGGCTCGAGCAGCCTTCTTCATTAGCTTGTTAGGTGTAAAGGCATCTCAGAAGCAAGGTCACAGGCCTTGTATGGCTTTTATCTCCTGGACAGATCCTGTCTCATGGGACTGTACAAAAACAAACCACAAAGAGGCCTAGCATTTTTTTTGGCTTGGTTGATTTTTCTTAAATTTTAAAAATTAATGCAAAGCTAGTATCACAAGGTCATGAATTAACTCCCTCATTTAACCCTGGGGCTGAAAAAGAGAAGGGTGGGATAGGATAGGGTAGGGTAGGATCACTCATATTCTCCAAAAAATGCTTTCAAATATGCTTTTTATCAGATAGCTGTACCAAAGGGACTGAGGGATGGTGATTGTGCAGTTACAGAATTCACGTGACGGCTCAGTTCAAGCACCTTTGACACAGAAGCTGAACTGTTCTCAGGACTGATGAGACCAGGCCACAGACACATGGAGTCACCACCCCTGCAAGTGCTCGGAAGATGTGTGGATGCAGCACTGGGGGCCGTGGTGTAGTGGTGGGCTTGGCAGTACTGGGTTAAAGGTTGAATTTGATAATCCTAGAGGTCTTTTCCAACCCAAACAATTCTATGATTCTATGAGTCTAGGACCCTGACTAATTGGCCTCACCATCTCCCAAAGGTCCAAGCCATGTTTCAACAAACTGAACAAACTCAACAAACTCAACAAACTGAGAAAAAGGTAAACTCCTGTACTTGCTGTGTGGGGTACCCAGAGCTTGTCTGGACCTCCTGGCTCGGACCTCCTGATCTGATTTGCCAAAACTCCTGCCTCAGGCTGTTTTTCTCCCAATTAAACCCTCTGTTTCAGCTCCTGAGCCAGCTCAGTGGTTGTGGGGCTTGGCTTCCCATCCTTCATCTGGCTACTGCATCAGTGCAGGACTTCTGCAGACCCTCCTCTGGGCTCATCACAGAGCACCATGAAGATAAGCTGCATTTTAAGAACTTCTCACCCTCCTAAATGATGCTCAGGTCACTGTCAACAACTCCCTGCCTTGGACAGGGAGTGACATCCCTCCTCCCTCAAGAACTGGGGGTCATTCTCTGCCTCAGGTGGAAGGAGATGACAGTCTGTAGTCTGGGGTCCTCCATGGCATAGCTTTTGGGGTCTAACTCTGCAATACTGTGAACAATATTCTTTTTCTCTATTTTGAAGCTATTTGTAGACTCTCACTCCAATGACCTATAATTGGAGTTGTGCTAGACCGAAATTAAATTCAAAACTAACTAGTAAACAGGTTGTTTTGCACAGGTATTTCATGCATGCAAATATCTATAATTATGTGGTAGAGTGTGAAATTCATACATATTTAAATATATGGCAATAGAGATCGTGTTAATCCTTTCAAAACCCCGGCTATCTAAGAAATGGCTGAGTTAACATTACCTTGTTGTTCAGGAGCAACCAGATTATTTTTCTGCATTGTTATGTTTCTTAACTTGCTGTGGTTGTTTCTTTTTTCCCTTTGTCTGTTGCTCGTGGCTGATGAAAACCACGCAGATCTGAAAAGCTGCAGAACCGCATTGTCTGCATATTCCTTTTGCTGCTTCTCATCTGAAAACAGTACCTCCTGGCACCTGGAAAACCATCACAGATGCAGAACAGGTGATCTTTACAGAATGCTATTCAAAGTGAACAGTCTGCCAGGCCCATAGACAACAAAACACACTGCTGACTCCAGCTGGAGCGAGCGATTACTTTGATAACAAATTAAAACAGGCTCAGAAATTGGAAATGAAGGAGCTGTGCAAGGATGAATAAACTCCTCAGATGGCCCCAATTTTGTGCAAGTCTATCCAACACATGTGCTATAAATTGGCGCTCTTCATTAATAGCTACTCTTTAGACACTAACATCTTTCAAAAGGACGAATCAGGATCTGTCTCCTTCCACAGTGCTAACTTCCATCCTGATTGAGGAGACTATTTTCTCTTAACATGTTCAGAGCACTTCCTTGGGATCTTAAAAATTCTTTATGTGTCATTTTGCTCCTTGCATATGCAGACAATTGTAATGCTCAATTTAAAAATGTTCATATATTTTCTGTCTATGGGATTTTTACAGCACTGGATAATTCCTGGATGATTACTGTTTTTAATAACCACATAATTACTGTATTAATCAGAACTGTCCTATTGGCTTTTGTGTGACACACAAGGGCAGAAGCAAGATAGAGATAAAGATACACCATATTTAAAAGAGCCCTGAGACATTTTTTTGAGTTCACTTTGCAATATGGCAAGCATAGAGGTCAAAACAGAGGAACAGCCTTAGCAGACATCAGAAGTCCATGGAGCCCGATGCCTTTCAACAATAGTCAATTTGCAATAGTTGGAAGCAGGTATGATATGTGAAGCTATCTCAAATGACAACTAGCAAGACAGAAAGCTGACATGGGAGTGTCCAGGACTCCGGATAAGTGCGCTGGATCTTGTGGTGTGAGGGGGCACATAAACACAGAGAAGACCCATCCTTTCCAAGTAATTAATGTTCTAAAAAAAATGCTTAATTGTTTTTGAAATTAGAAAAATAGAAAGAACAGAAAAATGCTACAGATTCTGTAGAAAAAAAGTAAGTGACAGGACAAAGAAAAGAAAAAAAGTAGCAAAAGGTCAAATTTTCCAAAATACGATGCTTGACTGATTTGATGCCTTAAGGTGAAAACTTTCCTAAAGCTGGGTGCACTTCTTGTTCAGTACACTCCATCCAAAACTTCTGGGATGGATATGCATGTCTGCACAGAAAAATGCTTTGATATATCACAGAATCATAGAAAGGCCTGGGTTGGAAAGGACTTTAAAGATCATCCAGTTCCAACTCCCTGCCACTGGCAGGAGCACCTTCCATTAGGCCAGGGTGGTTAGGGCCCCATAACACCTCCAGGGAGGGGACATCCTCAGCCTCTCCAGGCAACCTGTTCTAGGGCCTCACCAACCTCACAGGCAATAATTTCTTCCTAATATCTAATTTGAATCTCCTCTCTTTCAGTTTAAAAACACTGCCCCTTTTCCTATCACTATTTGCATGTGTCAGAAGTAACTCTCCCTCTTTTTTGTCAGCTCCCTCTGAGGAAGTGTGCAGCGAGGTCCCCCTGGAGCCTTCCCTTCTCCAGGCTGAGCAGCCCCTGCTCTCTCAGCCTGTGTTTGTAGCACCTTGGTCTCAAACTGAAGGGGCAGGGAGGAGAGATGGGTGCCGAGCTGAGTCTGTGTGTCCATCCCCAGGGAACAGAAAGGGCAGAAGCAGATCATACTGAAGCCATGAGGATTCACTGCAGATCAAGTATGTTTGAAAAGGAGATTGAAATTATCAAATGCAGTCCCTAAAGTATTGTCAGTTCTGACTAACAACCTTAAGGAGTCCTCTTTACATATAGGGAAAGAAAAGCAACCAGAGTGTTTAATTCTAAGTCATTACCTTTACCAGTCACTTGTAAAGATTAAATTTGTCAAAGACAAATTTCCTTTCTGTTTTTGATATCTGCCTGAGCCCTTTATATTTCTTCTTAGGATACTTGGCAGTGTTTTTCCCAGCTGCTCAGTTTTCCTTTAGTGCAAGCATACATAAGCAGGCAAGATGCTGCGTGTTCACTGTCTGAACCCCACACCCAAGAGGCATCCTTTAATGGATGTGAACCCTGAAAGGAAGGTTACTTTCATTAGTGGGATTAGGAAAACATACCCTGACTTGGTTTGATCATCTCCTAGTTGGGTCTGATTGCATGAATCTGAAATGGAAACAGCATCTCTTCTTTCTTTTTTTTTTCTTTTTTCTTCTTTTTTTTTTTTTTTTAACTGACTTTGATGGACAGATCCTTTTTATAATGTACAAATAATCTTTGTGACCCTGATAAGCAGGTCTGATGGTACTCAGCTGAGTAATGTACCAGAACTAAAATTTCCATCTACTTGATGTTTTGCATAGGGCTTTTGATGAAGTCACTGTCACCTGCTATTAACTTAATATCAAGTCTTAATAGGGCCCTTTTCTTTCCATCTTCACGCTGTTGGGGTCCGAATTAATTACTAAGGGGGAAAAAAAAAAATCTTCACATAAATCCTTAAGCTTCACAGGAAGGAAAAAGTTTCCAGAGCTAGTTGAGATCTAATGGCTTATTAGGAATGTCTGTCTCAAGTAGACATCAGTGCTGCCCCTCCCCTTTCATGTACCTTTCTTTCAAGAGAGACACTTGAAAATGTGCTTAACTTTAAGCTGGTGCATAGTTTAGTGCAAAAAGATATCTGATGTATTTGAAGTTAAGCACATGCTTAACCAATTTGCTCAATCAGAGACACATCCTGGCAAGAGAAAACATCTTCTTAATGTTCCTTTATGTTGTGTCTCCATCCACATCTTGCCTGAATGCTCTCATCTTTGCTTTACCTCACAAAGAGGAACTGGCAGCTTTAGAGAGATTATCAGGGAGATTGACTCAGAACTGAAGGGCACAGGATAATGGAATCAGATTTACCTACAGATGCTAAAATCTTTATCCTTGGAGACTCTACATGGGCAAAAGGTATTAACAAATAAAAACACTCTTTCTTTTTTAAAAGGAGCATAGCTCTAATGGTGTGTATATCCCAAATACATATATCATATATATATATCAAATAATAGAATATTAACAACTGCAGATGTATTGATTTTACATGAGTTATTTCACTCTGGTGAGTCTTATTTTGTGACAAGTTGCATTTCTGCTAAGGTCATGCAATTAAAATTATCATTAATGGTAACAGGAAGAGGAAATAATTTTATTTTGCTTGTGGAAAAAGCATACTTATAATATAAATTTGCATTGCAAAAATATTTTACTATTGTTCCCTCCATTTCCCTCAATGCTCTAATGACCAGGGATTTAAAGGCAGCTATAAATAGCTGAAGTGTGCTCTAAGCCTTCCTTTTTTTTGTGCATTCCAGGTATGTTGTATATCTAAAGAGGAAATGAGTGACAGCCCGGTCTGCAGCCTGTTTTGCAGAAATATATGGCAGGTTTCTATTATGAGGTATTTACTGCGTCTCAATTCTGTGCTCGCTTTGGGGGTATATTTGAATTACATACCTCTTTGCTGTAGAGAGGGATAATTTCACTGAAACTAGTGGAGGCAGGCTTGCTGGCAAACAGACTGAACTTGATAATTTTCCCTCTTATCCTGGTGATACTATTCATTTGGCATTTTGCAGATGGGGAAATAGAGACATCGCTATGCGGAGGGGCTTTGTCGAACTCTTTCTCATCTCTCTTTCAACACCCCTCACATTACAGCAAAATAGGAAATTACATGTTTAGAGCACTCTGTCTGTTCTTTGACAAGCAATAGTCTCTCCAGCAAACTCTACAGAATCTAAGACCAGTAAACACATCACTTCCCATAGAGAAAAACACCCTGGCTCCTACAGCGGTGGCTTCAAATCAGGTTTAAACCTTTCATGCCATGACGGGGGCTACAGGATGTTACCCAAGTGTAAATAAAAGGTATTGAGAATGCCTTTCTATTAGAAACATAGCTCCTCAGGAAAATGGGGTTTGCTATATGGAGCAGATGACACCCACATTTATTTACTTTGTTTTAGGTGCTGCCTACTGGGGCATATTCTCTGCTTCGGTACAGAAGTTTAATTCCCTCTCAAATAAGCTGCCAAATGCTGAAAAATACCCCCACAACAGAAAGAGACGAGCTGCTTTGAATGCAACCTTGCCATATCAGGGAAAGATTGTCATTCCCACCCCCAGGATCTGCTCAGGAAGGTGCGGGGTGCTGAGCAGGGGGTAAAACACAGCTCTGCATCAGAGAGAGTGCTGGGCAATGCCAGCTCTGAGTACAGAGACTGCCAGCGTCCTGTTGCTTCACGTTTAGCTCACGATAAGGCAGAAATCTTTGCTGGCTCGGATATGCAAAGAGTTCCTGGCTTTTCAGGCGCACTCACAGAAAATTGTCTTTTCAGTTTTCCTGGGTTGTTGCAATGTCAGCTTGAGCCTGGTCCCATCCAGCTGCATCAGTCAAACTGAGCTCCACAACATGACATAACCTGACACAGCTGACACAGCCAGGTGTTACAAACCAATGGACACCATGGTTCACAAACTATTCAAATTACTTTCAGATACATATCCTACCTCTCTGCTCAAATCCTTCCCAGCTGTCTCTTTTCTCAGCTCCATATGAATCAGGGTTGGAGGAAAGAGAAGCGGGGGGAGATGAGGGAGGAAAGAAGAAGGCGGGAGAGAAAACATCCTGCCTGGCAAAAATAGAAAAAAACCAAACTGAATTCTTGCAAACCATATTGCCTGAAAAATTAACTCTTTGAAGGAAGCTCACCACAGCCTTGGGGTCTCTTTCAGGCTTTTTATGAGAGGGTTTTAAATATATCAGCTGTAAATGCACGTCCTCCAGATTAAACATTCATGTTCTGGAGTACTGTTAATAATAATAATAATAATAATAATAATAAAGAAAAACTATCTTATGTTTATAGGATGTCATAAAATTAAAGACTTAGAGCATTTCTACAATCCTGGAAATAATCAAACCTAGCAGCACCAGAGAGAGAGGCAGCCTGCCTGGGCATCCACCCATACCTGGGGAGATGCAGTGGCTGTAGGAAGTTGGGTCCCAGGGAAACCAGTGAGACAGTCCATTGGAACTACTGCTTGACAGCCTGGCCGGGGTGGTGCTGGCCCGTATCAAGGCAGGCCACCTCCGTTTTGCAGAAGAGAAAAGATGGGTTGCAGAGTTGAAGTGACTTGATGAAGGTCATACTACAAGTCCGTGGCAGAGTCAGAAATTCAGGCATGAATTTCATTATCCAGATAGCCATCAATCACCTTGGGGGAAGGGAGAGGTTCAAATGCAGAAAGAATGGCTGGATACCCAACTTCCAGCGAAGGTCAGTGAGAACTGAATGCCTCATGTCTCCCATTACCACGGAAATCTCCCCCTCAGAATATAAGTGCTAAAAAAGGCCACCTCCCTCCTGAATATAAATCTCTGTGATTCTCTTTTGCTCTTAATTATAATGGTCTGAAGCAGGAGAAATAGGCTGGCAGTCAATGAATTTACACCTCCTTAGTCAAAGACCAGAATTCACCCTACAACCTTCATGTCTTTGCTTTAATGTTTTGTCAAAAGCAAATAAAAAATATGGGTGAAACCAGCACCCTAGGCCATTAGGCAGCATTTCTGACTGGTCTTTAATGAAGCATGTGTAAGAGAGCCCACAGTCCTCCCTCAAGGTTTGTGCTCCTTTTATCTATTACAGACGGTCTCTGTGGGATGCATCTCTCTGTTCTGACTTATTTGTGAGCAGAGAGAAAGCAAGAAAGAGGGAGACGCTGAGAAAAAGAGAGAGAGAGAAAGAAGGAAAGAAAGAAAGAGAGAAAGAAGGAAAGAAAGAAAGAGAGAAAGAAAGAAAGAAAGAAAGAAAGAAAGAAAGAAAGAAAGAAAGAAAGAAAGAAAGAAAGAAAGAAAGAAAAAGAAAGAAAGAAAGGTGAAAATAGAGAAATAATGAAAGAGAGAAAAGGAAGAAGGAATAAAAATTAAAAAATTAAACCCCAAATGTTAGTTTCTCTGATTTTTCTCTGATACAGAGAAGCAAAACAAGCACACAAAAAACCCCAACACCAACATTGTCCGTGGAGCATCTGAGCCAGCCGAGTACAGCAAGCAGTGTACAGGTGTCTTGTGCTGCTTTTATTCGTTGTATAATAGGTGCCTACTGGAATGGGAGAAAGGGCATGAGAAGCTGTCCTTGTCTTTGCAGAGCATGAATAGCATTTATCTCAGTGCAGTGGGCATTGCCAAGTTGGGTTTTTGTCAACCTGTCAATTCTTTTTTTTTTTTTCTTTTTTTTTCTTTTTTTTTTTTTAAACAGAAAGCAGAGTTCAGTAAATAAAGATAAATGATTGTGCTCCTTGTCTGCAGACCCTGGAGCTAAACTGAACAGGCCTCTTATGGTTTGGACCTGCTTCATTGACTGTTCAGACAGCCCAGTAATACGACAGATGTACCCAGCCGTTCCCTCTTCCCCGCTGTCCATTAGATTATGTTCATTTTGTCTGAGATGCCATTATAAGTCTCAAGGTCAAATAAGTCAGAGAGAAGAAAGAGGAGGACTAATTTTTTTCCCCTGCCACCCTCCCTGCATAAGGACTCATTCACAACTTGCAAAGCACATCGTCTTTTAAGGTGCACATACAGTTCAGCACAATTTATTGAAATAAAATGCAGGTGTAACATTCACCCGGAGGCCGTTCTGGCACTACAGCAGAGGAGACTTCTCAGGAGTGATTTGGACTGCTTTCCTAAATTTCTAATGAATTATTTGTAAGTAAAATACATTAAGGGAGAGCTTTCAAAAAGAGGAAAAGAAGAAAAAAAGAACCCAGAACAAATATGCAGGAAAGCAGACTGCAAGGTCTGAAGGCTTTTCAAGGGGCACTGGGCAAGTTACCACACTCTGCGCAGAGTAGTTGAGATGTGGAGATGGGAGGGGAGGAAGAAACAGCAGCAGTGATGTAAGAGTACTAAAGATTCCTAAAACCCCAAACCTGTTAAAACTGTGGGAATTAATTTTATTCTTGGATACAGCAGGGTGTGTGTCATCCCAGTGGAGTCTTGGGTAGTGACTAGAGATCTGCATCATGCCTGTAACAGCAGAACTAAACAATAATACATCAGGGACTGAATTTCTCTTCTTTATGGAAATATTTCTATTCTTTAAAGAAAATTAAAGAATGGCTACTGAGGAACACCAAATAGGATTACTTATTCAGTTAGCATGATTTTTGTTTTCCCAGAGCTTGGTTTCCAACAAGTGGGAAGAAGTCAATTTATTTCTGTGACTATTGGACTGTGTTGATACAGAAAGCTTGAGTAATGAAATTTAGGGTTAGGAAAGATGTTTTTGTTTTGCTTATTCTAAATTAAATTATATTTGCCTTCTTTATTCACTTTCAAAGTTAGCAAGTAGTTACATTTAGGAAGAAAAAAATGAATACATTTAGGGCAAAATATTCAATAATCAGAATACCCATCTGAAGCAAACAAACAGGCAAACAGACAAACAAACAAACAAACAAACAAAACAAAACAAAAAAAAACCAATCCCGACAAAATACTATGACAAATTCAAAGTTCTACAGCATTTTAATGGTCTTAGAATTGACTTATTCACGATGATTAGGAAGAAGAAAAGCACTGTTACACAGATTTTACTGATCAGTCATCAAGGAATAGAGAGATTAAGGGACATAGCAAACCTGAATCTGGTTAATTACAGCAGAACCTGGAATTAATTCTGCTTCTCCTGTGTGTCACATTTAAATCCTTCCACTGGACACTCTCCCTCTTCAGACTGAGGAGACGGCAGATATGAGGCAAGCAAGCTGGATCCAGGACAGCTCTGAGTAACTTTATTTCAAAAAACAAAAATAATAGGTTTTTAAAAGCATGTTCAGGAATTCATTTGTAAGGGCAAGTTCTGATGCCCAGGGCATGTGAGGGGAACCCAGTTTGACCCAAAATCCCTTAGTATTCAGCAGCTCAAAACACCTGACTCTCCAAGCCTGGCCCTTTAGGAAATCAGAGTAAGAATCGGGCAAATATAACGAGGTATTTTAGAAGAGAAGAATAAACTGCTATATTTAGATCAAATTTAAGTAACTTTTAAAGTCTGCTATGGTTCAGTTTTACTTAAAAGAAAAGAAAATAATTCAAGCTCTGAATCAGTAGCATTCCCAGAGAGAGAACTCATACCTGTGGCACGTAAGTGCACCAGGGCAGAGCCACGCTGGCGCGCACGGGGAGGCTCAGCCCGCTCTGCCCCTGCTCTGAGTGTGCCAGACATAAACCAGCTCCTGCCCAAAGCCCCACAACAGCACTCCTCTGTAGTTTGAGCTAATAAGTCTTCCTTTGTTAGGACTGTACAAGCAAAGAAGCCTGAGGGAAGCACGAGGAAATGTTGAGCAACTGAGACGCTCCCCGAGGCCACTCTTGTGCTCCAGAAATGCAAAAGGCAAGAGGTGCCGCTCTGCCCTTTCATAAGTTACCATGGCCATAACCCCCCATGAGCTGGTCAAGACATTGCTCTTCCCCCTTTCAACTCCCCGTGGGAAGTCTTAACATTCATTTCTTTGCAAGGCTATTTTAGTCTTTGCAGTTACATGCTATGGTGATGAGAGTAGATTATTCCTTAGGGAAGTGAGGAAGGACCGCTTTGTAGACACTTTCCTCACCCTCTGCATGCAAGATTAAACACAAGTTGATATGAAGTATGCAGGGTTAGAAAGAATAGAGCCATAAGATTTTTAAAATATGAATCCACTCAAGTGAAACATAGACTAAAGTCTTGCAAATGCATTTTTGAGTGTGCTGCATTACTTCCCCATCGAGAGTTCTCCACATGATCCCTTGAGATATGCGGTCCTCTGAAGCCTGTAAAATTATTCTAATCAGCATTTGCTTAGCACTTCAGAAGTTCTGGCAAACACAAGCTAATTAATTCTCACAGTTCCCCCAGAGAAGGAAGATCTCATTTTGTTGATGGTGGCACAGAGGCAAGGGTAGTAGAAGTGACATGCCCAAGGCCATATTTTGGGCTGGTGTCTGGCACAAAATCAGAAGTTTGGGACTAGCTACCAAATCAGGCCAACCCAACCCTTCTATGACTCAAGAAGATCAGATACAACCCAAGGTATCAGATAAAGTCAAATAACTTTACCTTGTTCTTTGCATTAAGTGAGTCTGACAGCTCTTCTGCCTGCAGCTATTCAAAGGAAGATGTTTCTCTTCATCAAATGCACAGAGAAGTTGTGCACAAACTGGAGGAACTTAAAATGTAAAGATGTTTTAGCTGGGAGAACTATATCCATTACCTTTGCTGCAGGGGGAATTATGTGAAACGGAGATTGGGAGGAAAATAGTGGGAAAGGCAGGTTATGCATCACACTTTCTTTTGATCACCTTCTACTTTTTATATTTGTGAAAGTATTTTGGATGGGCTTTATGTTTTTCCTCTTGGTATATGACATAAACTTCTGGTGCAGGAAGTACAATTTATGGAAAAGAAAAAAATCATTCAAACTTGGTCTGGATGGGGATCTGAGCAGCTTGGAGCAGTTGAAGGTGTCCCTGATCAGTGCAGGGGAGCTGGAGTAGATGGACATTAAAGGTTCTAGCACAAACCATTCCCTGATTCCGCAGTTCTGTGAAATCAGGAATGGGCCAGCGTGTGCAATGGAGGACTGGAGCTATGAAAACCTGTGATGGGTCATGTTGCCTAGTGTACATTATACTATACCTAGGTCAGGATCATAAATTCCTAATTTTTAGAAATATTCAGAAATATTAGAAAAGTAAACATTAAGTAAAACTCCCATCAAGATGATATCAAGTAGGGGCCATTCACAACTGGTTTTTTATCATTAATCTGTTCTGAAAAGTCTGGAATAGACTATTTAAAGTTTGTCAAGGAAATGGATTTCCTGACCTACTCCAACTCCCCACCCATTTTTTAAATAACTTTCACAATTTTGACTACACAGTCATTGAGGGATTCCCTTTGTGAATAGACAGTTGAGCAAAGACTCTCCTCAATGTAATATGTGTTAATAACTCCTTGTTCTGGTGGCTCCATGTGACAAGTCATTCCTAGAGGAATCTCTAAGAATTGCATAAAAGAGAAGGTGAGAGTGGCTAACTAGGCACTGAAATTTCAATGGAGGGAGAAACACATCCCTTTGGGGAAAGGGAAATATTCTACCAATTCTTGCATTTAAATTTGGGCTCAAAGTTAGAATTCTGAAAAACATATACTATAAATATCTGGGAAAAAAATCCCTGAGTATTTCTAATTATTGTTTCAAAGCTTTTATTCACTGAAACTTTTCTCTTTTAAAATTCTTTATCCAACAAAAAATGACTAAACAATATAATTTTTACACAACAATGTTATTTTTATGGTCCCCTATTTTTTGAAGAAGCAAGTCAATAAACTCTGTCCTTTTCTATCAACAGTTATCAGTGAAATACTTTTAAAGGGACAGAGACAGACCCATTATTTCTTTAAACTTCCATTGATAGGGATTGTTGTGATACCACTGGCTTCAATCTGCAGAAAACCCTGCAAACTTTGACTCATTTTGTTAGCACCTTTTTGCGGCTAGAAGAGCCTGGCAATACAACTAGATTGGAAAGAGAAGGAATATGAAAAGAAATGTAAGTGCATGAAATGAAAATTATTTTCCCAGGGCAGGTTAGATTGAAGATTGAACCAAAAAGTTATCTAAGTTTTCAGGAACTTAGTGCTATTTCCATTGGATGGCACTTCAGTGTTCTGTTCTTTATCTGCATTTTTACTTTTATTTTTTCTTTTTACATTTTTTCCCTTTTTTTTTCTTCTTTCTTCTTTTTTTCTGAGTTTTTTTTTTTTCCCTTGTGCGTTTTTGGTTTTTTTCTTTTTTTCCCTGGATACACTGGGAAAATTACAAAATTACATTCTCACTCATTTGTTTTATACTACAACAGCAGTCAGACCTTGCTGAGAAGTACTGCCATGTGGTGGGTGCTGTCCTTTAACAGCTGTGGTTGGAACATGGAGACAGGGAATACTGTAATTCATGAAACTGGAGTGTCTTGAATACATGGGAGAACATGAGAGGAACTGGAAGCATTACACTCATCCCCATGAATTTCCAGCTTAAAATGATGTGTGAGTACTATCCCAGGGTCTAACGGATTAGGATTTTTTGTCTCTGATATTATCTCTTTCTCAATTTCTTCTTATCCCTACGTATAACACTGAAGAATTCATCTAGCTCTTGTGACATTATTTCACCTTTATGGTGTCACAGATAATTACAACTGGCATATGGGAGAGGTTGGATTTTTTTAGGGATGATATTTTGCTGTAGGTGGCTGCCAGAAGAAAAGTCCAGACAGACAAGGGAAACGAAATAAACAATTTTTTCCTAAAACAGAGGTGAATGGCATTTGATGAAAGCAAAGCTTCAGCAGACTTATATTAGAAACTGAAAAATGATCTATGTCTCCATCTTTTGAGCAAAAATTAACATCAATGAATGCTTGATGCATAATAACTACCCAGTGTTTTCTTCATTATGCCAGTAGTTTATGAATCCAAAGAGCTGCTCTTACATCATGTAATTTGTTTTCCTAGGATGACTCGAAGAAGAAAAATGTCAAGTAATTATATACTTGTTACTCTCAAGAATTTTCATTTCAGGCTCAAGATGAAGACTAATACAAGAATTTGGGAAATAGTCTATAATTTCTGTTCACTTATTTGATATAGTTTACCTTTATTGCTATGGGGTTTTAATTGATGATTCAATAGAATATTTATATTCTGTCTTGAGGTTGTTGCACTAATTCTATTAATTCCTGGAGTGGCTACACGACATTCTGTTAGAATCATTATTTTCTTTTTAATAGAACATAGCAACAGACAGCAAGTGATTCAGCATACGGTAGATTGTTCCATTTATTGAAAATCAAGATACTGTATTTGCTTTATTACAATAATGAAGTTGATGATTTCCAATCTGTTTAATAAACTGTTTCTGCATTTGAATATTTATATTAAATCAACCAGCTGGTGAGATCATAACAGTGTTTTTACTCAGAAATATATACGAATTATTAACGCTGAACATATTATTTGCTCTTTTTGCCTCAGACAGGATCGCAGGATTTTTATGTCCATCTCATACAAAGCAAAAACTTAGAATTCAGCCTTAGCTTTTCAATTTCAAAGTTCCAACTACGGATATTTACAAAACTGCGTAGAAACATCCCTTGGGGAAACTGAGGCATAAGGTAATCATAGAGCAGATGTCAGAATGGACTTCAATCCTCTCCGACCTCCCATACCATCCCACATTTGCCCTTAATCGCTTGAATGATTGCTCTCAGTCATGCGGCAACAGGAACTGTTTAACAGGGGGTGGTGTGATGCGATGTCATCGAGCCCACTTGCCCTTGACACGGTGCCATTATCACGCTTTATATCCAATCCCTCCCAGTGGCAGGGGGGGTTGGAACCAGATGATCTTTAAAGTCTCTTCCAGCCCAAACCACTCCGTGATTCTATGATATATGTGGGCACGTTGTCGGCAATTTGCAACCAGCTCTTGGTGATAAAATGTGTTAAAACTTCCTGGTTCTTCACTTCCTCACACTGTTGGTGCTCCAGTCCTTCCATCGCCTACATGCTCCTTGCCCTGGTGCTGATTCAGCTGGACATAACCTCCTGTGCCATGGGTTTAAGCATGGCACTGCTCCCACGCTGAAGTCTGGGATTTGAGACTCCGGATGAATGCAGTCGGTGAAAACAAATGCCAAAGAGGCAAAATTTTATTGGTAGATGTAATTCGTTGGGTATGTGGCGGTTTCCACCACTGAAGGATGTGTCAGATGGGTATGTAAGAAGCAGGTACGATTTGTTTTACGCAGATTTGCTAAACTAAAGAGCAGCCATGAGAGTAATGATGAGTTTTCAGCCAGCCATCAGGGGTACTGGAAGCAGCAGGAAAATCTTATTATGTACAGATCCACAAAGAGAAATGGCAGAGCAGTGTTTTGGTCCTATTTCTGTGCCCTTTCCAAAGCAGCCTACAGATATACAGGGCGGTGGAATTGGCAGAGCTCTAAAGAAATTTAATAGGGTTGTAGAAATTACTCCAAAAACCTACAGGATGTATTAGAGAGTTATTTCTTCTCCACAGGTTTCTTTGAACCATCTCAATAGAAGTATATTTCATTGTGTGTTTGATTTTACAAGGTGGTTTAAAAAATTATATGAGAAAGTTTGTAATTTTCTATGAAACCCTATAGGATTTTTCCATAAGGGAAATATCTCTGTGCATCTAATACATGCATGATATTACACTGCACAAGAATTCCTAATGAAAAATTTAACTCTTGGTACTTCTTTAAGCACTAATGAGAGAAAGACTGCTCAGGAAAATGTACAAAGCATCCAGTAAAGTGCTACCCTGGATAACACTGTGACTTGGGGAAAGAAACAAAACAAAACAAAGAAAGCAGTCTGTGAATATTTAAGAGTTGATCTTATGACTTATCTCTGTATTGACATTTTCAAGCTAGAAAACATTTGACTAAAGGAAAATGGCTAGTTCTCAGCAGCAACAGCAGCATTCTGCCAATTTCCTAGCCTAGAGGCAGCATGCAGAAAGAAGTAAGAGCAAATGATGTATACTTTGATGTAAGGTGTAACCCAGGGGGACTGCCAGCCAAAATGGGGGGAGGGAGATATGAAAAATTAAAATGAAACAGCAGAATAGGTCACTGCCTGTAGGATGAAGTTTAATCTCTCAATACCATTAGTTTTAAGCATGGAAGAATAACGGGGAGAGGGCACCAGAAAAACAAGTGGCTCATTGTTCTGTTGGTTTAAAATTGTTTACTTTAGATGGTTTCAAGTAATTAAGGGAAAATGCAGTCTCTAACTATAAGAGAGGTTGTTAAAGAAAGTTTGGCAGGAGAAAAATTAAAAGAAAAAAAGAAAAAGTGCATTGTCCCAATTAGACAAGTGTTTTCCTGGTGAAAACCACCCAAGAAAACCTGGAGGCAAAAGAGGGAATAAGCGTAATCACAGTTAGAGCTCAGAGAGTCAGACTGAAGATCAGTCTGGGAAAAAAAAAATACACATTGATTTATAGCTTCACACACAAAGGCAAATGATGGGTTGTGTAAATCACATCAGACACAAATTTACCATTATTGCTATGCAAAACTAGGGAACAACATTGTCAGGATGCTGAGGTTGTTAATGGAAGCCCTACTGCTATAAAGACTCAGCAATGTGCTGATGTAAATAAATCTACAGCCTTCAAAAATGCCTCACAGGTTTAAAGTTAAGCACATGCTTAAGTATCTGCAAGATGATAGACAAAAAAAAAAAAAACAGTTATGTTCTCTTTTCCTAACCAGCAAATGAACAGTCTCTATTTTGCATAGCACAGTTAGCATCAGGGGATTGTTTTTGTTTTTTTTAACCTGCCACTGAAAAAAAACATATCATCATAAAAATTAAATAGCTTAAGAAACCAGAAGATGGATACTAACAACTTCTTAAAATTGTCACTCATGTAGCACAGACTCCTGCTATGGTACACCCAACAGTCCGTCTTAGAGGCTTGGAATCAGATTGATTCTTCCTCACACAGGAGGTGTACGACCTGCAAGAGAATAATGCAGAGTGTGCAATCCAAAGAGGGCAGGAGTGCGCTATAGACCCTGGGTAACCTCTGCTCTAGCACAGCTGGAGGAACACATTTCAACCTCCTGCTAGAGCCTGAAAGGATGTTATACAAAGATGTTTTTTTTTCCCCCACTTATATGTGTTTGGGGATGAGAGATGCTGGTCTAGTTTTGCTTTGGAAGCCAGCAGGAACTACCAGATGCAGGGGATATGCTCACCCAAACATTTCTGGTGGTCTTTTTAAAATTCTGCTGGATTCAGTGACAGCCAGGAGTTTCTGTGGAACAGGAGAGAATCTTGTCTCTTGTCGGGACAAGATTGGGTGGCTTTCATGGTACCTTGCTATGTCTTCTTGCAAGCTGTGGAGCATAAAGGTTTTCACTCAGTCTATGTTCAGGTGAGCTTTCTTGCTCCATAACGTAACCTAAAGATACTTTAGAAAGAAAATAAAGAACCAGCATCTTCACCTATTACCATTACTCTGCTAAACCAGGTCTGCTGGTGTGTTCTCACTGGCAAACAGTGACAGGACCCAAGGGAATGGTGTCAAGTTGAGCATGGGGAGGTTTAGGTTGGATATTACGTAAAGGTTCTTCACCCAGATGGTGGTTGGACACTGGAAAGGCTCCCCAGGGCAGTGGTCACAACACCAGCCTGACAGAGGCATTTAGACAGTGCTCTCAGACACATGGTGGGATTGTCAGGGTTGTTGTGGGCAGGGCCAGGAGCTGGACTTCAGTGATGGGAGCTGGACCCACTTCCTTGTGGGTCCCTTCCAACTCAGGATATTCTGTCATTCCATGATTCTGTGCTCAGCTCTAGCATGTTATGAAGTAAGGAACATCACTGGCTAAAAGAAATGCTTGAATTATCTCATCTACAGTGTTAAAGTGGCCCTGGAGCATCACAGAATTTGGGAGGACTGATGCCCAAGAGGGAGGGAGTTAATAACACACTGGCTAACAGTAACTGGATGAAAGGGCAGAAGATCTTTCTCCATTTGCTGCTGACCTAATTCAGAACTGATTTATTGTATACAATTAACTTGCATTCAGTCTCTCTCCTAGCTGTGAGGCCAGACAATGATGTTCCTTGCTGCCTGCACACACACTGGAAGAGGGCCCTTCTTTCAAGGACCACTCAAGCTCTCCCAGTGTGGTGGGTATTATTACGGTTGTAAAGATCAAGGTAAAGGAGGTGGCAAGCTCCTTCCTGTGTTGTCCATAAAGTTTCGCTGTGCAAAGTTTTAATTGCCTTTTAGAGCAGATTCCTCAGGTAGAATTACACTCAGCTTTCACTCTTAAAAAAGGAATTAACTCTTGCATTGCAGCCTCAGCTGTGATAAGGGATGCATCGCTTAAGCTGCCAAAAAATGATGGTGTCTACCAGTGCAGTACTTCTTTCAGTGTATGGACAACAATATTGTAATTTACCTGTATGAAAGATTTCAAACTCCTTTCTAAATTTACTCTCCAAGATGTCCTTGTAGTGCCCTGTGACTACTAGCAAACAAAGTGAGATAGTGCATGGTTTATGCCACAGCAGCTTTTCTTGGAACATGGACCACAAGATCAAGGAACTCTACTGTTATTGCCCTCATCATCACTTGTGCTGCTGTTCCATCTGTGGGACGGGGTCAGGCCTCACAGTCTGGCTGCAGTCAGTGGTGCCGACCCAGAGCAGAACCGAGCGCGGGTACCTGCTGCCACAGACGACTTACAGCACACATCTTAGGTTTATCTAAATCTTTAGACTTACCTGACTGTAAGAGGAGAGACAACAGATGGAGGCTGCAAACAGATGGAGAAGCACAAACTAGCACTGAGACAATCATGCTAATTGTAGCGGGCAAAGTGCACAGCACACTGGGTGCCTCGCCATGGCCATTACCCCGCGTCGTCAGCAGGGAAACAAAGGCGTGGGAAAACAGCCTGTGCAGGGCTGCAAGGTGCAGGCTCAGGATGCTTCATTTCAGTCTTTAGATGTCTAATAACATCAGCAATATCGGGGGTACCTATAAAACCAGTGGAAAGACACAGGCAACTCCAGAGAGGGATGGATTTTAAATTAAAAAAAAAATTTTAAAAGGGCCTTTCAGAGGTGTTTCTCTAGTCTGTCTGTGGCACTGAGTACTCAGACAGGCAAGGAGACAATTCTTCCTGTCTAGATGTATATTTTAATGGCTAATTTTTAGTAAAATAAAACCAATCAAGTGGAAAAATTAAGACCAACCGCTGCCAGTACCTGATCCAGAGTTCACAACTCTGCAAAGAGGCGCCTGAAAAAGCTGCTGAGGCAATTTGGAGTTAATCTTTCAAAACACAGAGAATAAAGCTAAGGAAAGAAATGTCACTCCTTCAGCCATTCCATGGGCAAAGGAGATTGATAGGAATTGTGGTACACAGACACACACAGACACACACACACACATTTATATCTTTCCAATTAAGAAGGAAAAATATAGAATCTGCTGGGTTGAACAGGAGCACTAGTGAATTATCTAGTCCATCCTTTTGCCTGGGGCAAGACTGATTTAATTATCTCTAACACTTCTCTGATGGATGAGTGTCAAACCTTCCCTTGACTATCTCCAATGAAGGTGATCTGACTACCTCCCTTGGGTGACTTGCTTCATTGCCTTAAATGTACTAATAGTTATGAAGTTTTCCATAACAGTCAACCTAAATATGCAGTGCTTCATTTAGAACCTATCACTCCTTTTTTTCCCCTTTTTTTTTTTTTTTTTTTTTTTTTTTTCCTCTGTTCTCACTGACTAATGAGGATAATTGGTTCCTCTCCTTTTTCAGGGACATGCCTTTATGTGTTTATGGACATTCATCATTACTCCCTTTAGTCTTTTCCTCTCCAGACAGGACGTGCCTGGTTGTCTGAAACTTCAGTCGTAAGAAGCCCGAGGCAGAAAGATGAACGTGTTACGAAAGGCAGAAATACGGGCATTTTTTAAGGTAACGAGGAAGACTGGGCATTTTGCATTGCCAGAGATTCGACAACTTTCACAAATACCAGGAGTGTGAAGCTAAACCAGGAAATACAACTAAAACTAAAATGAGCTGCAAATGCAAAATATCATTCTCCTACACTGGGACACCACATGAAGGAAACTGCCAGGGGATGGCACAAGCGAGGGTTCTACCATGGCCCATAACCACCTGGATAAGGACAGGGCTCTTGCTCGAACTCATAAGCATAAGTAAAAGTGAATTCCCAAAGGTATGCTCCCAACACAAATAAAGTTTCCATAGCTAGGACTAGCTGCTTTGCTACCCTTCCACCTGTTAGAATTTACGCTGTCCTTTCCTCATCTCTGATTTAATTTAGAAGAGCAGACAATAGGTTATTCACAAAGAGGTATTTAAAAGGTTAAAAGGGGAGAGGGACACCAATAAAGCCTTCTTTGTATTTTATTCTGTCATGAGGTTTAGCTGTCCCCCAGCCTATTCAGTCTGAAATGGCATCAACACTCCATAGAGACCAATTCATTCTCCTGTTCCTGAAGTGCAAACAATTCATAGAATAAAACAGCACCAGAAAGAGAGAGGAAAATCTCTGTGGGGCTGCCAAGAGTCTAGCTACATGCAGGGAAATCACCAGACTTCAAAACAGGAAAGAAGGGGTGTTAACTCAGGCCTTGATGGATGGTTCAGGCCCTGGACATGGAACTCTCTCAGAGGTGTTTAGAGGATCTCTATGTCTACAGCACAGAGCTTGCCACAGTCCTTATTGTGTTCTTTTTTTCACAATGTCACTGTTCCTGATTCATGGATGGTAAATTTAGGTAAAGTGAGAGTAAGATCCAGATTTTCAGAAGGACTTTTTTTGATTTCACAAAGTTTTGGGCAATCAGTGGCACTCAGGCTCCCAAACACTTGAGAAGTTGAGCTCTATCCAAAAAAGCTCTTGTAAAATCTTTCTACAGTAACTTGAATTATTTCCACTTTCTCAGACTCTCATTTTAGCAAGCTACCACTCCCACATCATCACCAGCTGAAAGAAAAATATATTTACACCTCCAACATCCCCACATGAAACTCTACAGCTTAACTGAAACTACCAGCACAAATTGGGATGGAACTTTTCAAACCATAAAAGGTGAACCATATCAGCTGACATGGGGCTGCATATTCTCTCCAACACCTGTGCAATAATGGTGCTTCCTCCTATCTTCGCTTTTTCATGTTCCTGAAAGCCAGACTGTGACATACTTCTGAAAGAGGACTTATAACCACTGGTCTTACGCAGAACAAGGCAACGTTTTGGCCAGGGTTGTATGGCTTCCTCTGACAGAGCTGAACTAAAACTCTGCTGTTTACCCTGGCAGGATCCCTTCCTTGGGTCCACATCTCTTCCCAAGTCTCATAATCTGTGATTCTACTGACATGGGACTAATTCAGATGTAGATCACAGGATGGTTAAGTACCTGTGTGAATATATTTTCAGTGGCCATAAATAGGATATCACAGAGATGACAACAGAAGTAAGGGGTTCCTAATCTCTTGTCAGTATCCCAGCCTCTGTACTTTCCTTGCCATGAAACCAGTGATTGACCCCATCCATACATTCACTCCCACAAGTAAAGCTGCTGTTTTGAAGAGGGTCTGGGGCAAGCTAAGAAAATGAATCCTCTACCTTATCAGAAGTTATAAATGGCTGCTGGGAAGTCTTGAGAGATTACCTACTGGCTGGATATCACAGCTTCATATTGAAGAAGCAGCACTTGACTGTTGACATTTGTTATTAACGTTGAAGAGCAAAATGCCTGTGGTATTTTTATTTGGTATTTGTGTATCCCTAATGCCTTGTCTGCTGCATCCTGGGCTCTGTCACGCTCTCACTGACGTCAGTAAGGGTCTTGCCAATAGACAGGAGGCTCCCCATTGGCTATTTCTCCAAACGCTCTATGAGTCTACTCCTATTTCTCAAGGCTTATCTAATTATGATTGGGAAAATCATTTTCTTGGGTTGGCACTTGCAATGCCCTGTCTTTATTGAGCCTAAGTCATGAACAAAGTGTTGTTTCAGGTCTTGACTTGCCTTATAATGAAGGACATTCTGTAGTGTTTTTATCTTCTTTTCTAAGACTTTTATAGATATATATATATATAAATTCGAGTACATGGAAATTCTTTTGACAGTGAAGGCAGATACATCTCTAGGGTCTTTCTTAGCTAGATCCTTTACCTAGGTGTCTTCCCACTCCTCCCCGGAGGGAGAGGGAGGATGTGTCATTAAGACAAGTCACACAGATTTTTTATTAAAAACACTTTCACTGCTGTGATGTTTGAAAGCTTGAACAAGAACATCAGCTAAAACATATGACCTGAATGAGACAATACTAAGAAAAAAAAAAAAATAATGGCTTGAAATTGGGAAAGAAGCTTTGAGACTCCAAAGACTCGTGAAATGGAATTTTCTTTCTATAAAAGTGAGTTAAATGATGGGAAAAGGTGACAGACAAATAGTTCTGCAGGCAGATGTTCCCCTGATAGTCCCCAAGCATGACTAGAAGGGGGAGAAGTTGCACATTTTTCCATGAGACTGCTTGACCTGAGGGCTTTCACTATGTTCAGAAATGTCAGTCCCTGGTAAGCAGTTTACCTTCAGACGTGAGCCCAGGTTTGGTTTCATCCAGAGACTGCCCACAAGCATTTCCATGAAGATAAGAGGGTAGCAGCTTGGAGAAAGCAGAGATCAGCTTCAGCCCGTGAAGACCACTGACTATTTGGTAGAAATTTTCTTGAAAACCACTCTTATCTGTGTTCCCTCATGTAAGATTTACTTCAGTAACTGATAAGCATCCCCTTTCAGAGGGAAAAAAAGTGTTGTAGGATGCAGAACACTATGACACAGGAAGAAGCAAAACTCTCTGACCATTAAAACATGGGTCTGAACTCCAAATTATGCAGGTTTGGTTCTCAAGTAATTAACTCAGATTCCTCCTGTGATCTTGTGTCTTTGCTTCTCTCCCTCATTGGCCATCACCTGAACAATGAGGATTGTATCTCCTCTGAGAGACTGTGAACTTGGGCTGTAAGAAAATCATATGTCACTGGCAATAAAATCTACTGTGATGAGCATTTTATCTTGGACTTATCATACCTGGATTTTCTGGCATCTTCTTGCACTTCCTTGATCAAACAGTCTTGTATTTCATTGGCTCAGTGAATAAACCAGCCTTCATCTCCTCCATGTGGTTTCCACAGATTGTCTAAATCTCTCTTAAAAGGCAACTGCTTGAGGTTTGGGGATATTTGCATGAGCTCAGGACAGCAATGTTCCTTCTCAGATCACCCAAAGCTCTCCCAAACCCGCAAAACCATCAGTCCATAGCTGTTGATTAATGGAATAAAATCAGTGCTTTTAATTAAGTGTTTGGAGTGCCTCACAGACTCATATGCCCACAAATGAGTAGGACTTCTGAACTTCCCTCTTTCCTTCTAGAAATCTTGAAACAAACTGAGAGCCAAGTATCTCAGCTCAATCTAATCTTAATTTTCAGCAAACATTAATGGTACCCCTGAACACCTTCAAATGGTAGAGAAGTTTTATTGTGATGCCAGCTCAACACCAGGTCTACCCTCACAGTTATTTTGGACCCTCTGCATCTCTCCATTCTTGCAGTTGCTGGAAAGCTCTTTGATCTCTACAGCAATTCTGAGTTTGTCATTTTCTTACTTGCTCAGATGCTTTCCCATAATCTCTCTTCTAGATATGTCAATCAACAAGACAACCAACACAAAGTTTTTTGCCCTCCAAATCTATTTTAGTCTCTCTCAAGCTTACTTATACTTGTATATTAATTTAACACATCTGGGGGATTTCTGATGCATGGATACAACAACTTTTTTTTTTTTTTTTTTCCCCACTATCCAGCTTGCCCTTGTTTTTCCCCTTTGATGTGTAATAATGAGGTGGCACAGGGGAAATGTCTTTAATCAATTGCAGAAACTTAGAGCACTATCAGGATTGCGTGTATCTCAAAACACTTTATCACTGTCTCTTTCCAGCGTTCATAATTCTGATGTATCTGGTGTACCAGTGTCATGTCATTCTATTACATTAAACAATCTAACATAACAACTGAACACAGAGAAATGATGAAATACTGGCCTGCTTCAGAAAATATAAAAAGACAATACACTTGTTTTCATCTGGGAAAGCTGCTATTAGCTTATTTTGTGGTTTCACATGATTAGAGGGAGAACTAGGTAAGCAGGTAGACAGACCAGACAGACCAAACATGAGCACACTGTACTCAGGGAAATGCAGCTTAGGTTCCTCAATTTAGGCTGTCCATTTGGACAGTTAAATAGAAGCAGAAAGATTTCTTGCCTTTTGTTAATTATAAATAAGATGGCAGATCAGGAAAAACTCGCTTCATATCTCTGTTTCTGGGGGGTTTTATTTGTATATTAATACATTTTAAATTTGCTCCAAAAACAGTAACTCCTTAAAATCTTCAAACCTACCTTGCACTTTTATTTGTACTGCATCTCGCCTCACTTTAGATATGTTCCCAGTGAAAGTGATTTTACTGCAGTCAAAAATCTGACCATAATTCACCTAGCCACCTTGAGTTAGTTTTGATTTAGCTAGCTGTGTAGCTCTGCATGTCAGAGCTCAGCTGCACTACTGTCACAGTATTTATTTCCCCCTCTTTCCCTTCTCTGGCAAGGTTTACAGCCCACACCAAACCTCAAGCTTGCATGGCAACACGGCTGTTGTAGCTGATAGCCACTTCCAAGCTCGCCCAGAGCCACACAGCTGCCAACCATGCCTTTGTCTGCAGAGGACACATGTAAAAATGGCCTCGGTATAATTTAACACCCCACATAAACATTGCATGCAGGCAAGTTCTAAGTATGGATTTATATGCAGATAGACCTTTACATAGCTGGCAGCGGTGAATCCAGAAAATTTCAGGAATACCATCAGGCAGGGAAGAGGGCTGTGTTATATATGATAAAGTTCTGTCAAAAGTTTATGTGGTATTGTGTGCATTTATTGCCCATGACAGTGACTGGCTCCAGTATAGGCTTGTTCTGGACAAAGAATCATTACTGACAGCCTGGGGAAAAATACAACAGTAGAGACAAAAAATTATCCATGCAAAATTTTTTATCCCTCTAATTGTTCACTTTCCTAATTCTTAAACAAAGAAGCTCTGTCTGTTGAGTCAAAAATCTCATCTGATCACACTTCCTCACACACTCACACCCCTTTTCCCTTTCCTGTCATACACCAGCCACATTAACCCAACAGCAGTCCACAGTAATTTCCTTGATATCCTGTATTTCNTTAAAGAAGTATCCCCTATAAAATTGTTAATCAAAACCAGTGTGGGGTTAACAGCACTATCTGAAATCATAACTTAGGGCACTTATCTCTGGGTTGGAAGATACAGGGATCACAATTATTGATGCTGTTTGGTTGTCAATGGCTTTCTTTACCATGAACTCCATGGTGGGATAAATAAGGTCAGGCAGACCAAGTGTCATGGGCTCAAAGTGCGAGTGACTAATGAAAGAACAGAGTTATTGATTCACACTGGGCAGAAGTAATTTTTGTGTTAAAACCTTGGCATCCCCATTCCTTGAAAAGCCAGTGTCATCCAAGAGTGTCTGATATGCTGCTGAGAGCATGCCAGATGCCAGTCACTCAGAGGACGGTATCTTTCCAAAGAAATATTAAATGACTTTATGGATTTAATAATACATATATAAAAATATATATACCATATAACAGATTTGCTGCATTAGCAGCAGCAGCTGATTTCTAGCAATCCTATCTCTGGGTCATCTTTCATGTATATGTACATACAATACCAATTACACTCCATAACACTTGAAATAGAACCAGTAAATGTATGTGTAATTCATCAATGAAACGACACAGATTTTTCTAGTGATGCTTGACCCTATATTTTTCTTTCCTC
>VYZQ01041207.1:11336-26130 GCA_013400655.1 Mystacornis crossleyi | reverse complement strand
TACGTGGTACACTTTGTTGGCATTGCCCTGGAAAAAAACACTCTGGAAGTACTAAGATGATAAATGGAGATATCCTGAGAAGGGGAAATGTTTTTGCAGTATCTGAAGGGGGCCCACAGGGAAGTCAGAGAGGGGCTCTCAGTTAGGAACTGTAGTGATAGAACAAGGGGTAATGGGTAAAAATTGAAAGAGGAGAAATTTAAGTTAGACATACAGAACAAATTTTTCATTGTGAGCATGGTGGGACACNTAATTTTTGTGTTAAAACCTTGGCATCCCCATTCCTTGAAAAGCCAGTGTCATCCAAGAGTGTCTGAGATGCTGCTGAGAGCATGCCAGATGCCAGTCACTCAGAGGACGGTATCTTTCCAAAGAAATATTAAATGACTTTATGGATTTAATAATACATATATAAAAATATATATACCATATAACAGATTTGCTGCATTAGCAGCAGCAGCTGATTTCTAGCAATCCTATCTCTGGGTCATCTTTCATGTATATGTACATACAATACCAATTACACTCCATAACACTTGAAATAGAACCAGTAAATGTATGTGTAATTCATCAATGAAACGACACAGATTTTTCTAGTGATGCTTGACCCTATATTTTTCTTTCCTCCTTCTGCTTCTATTGTGTTCATTCATCATGTTATAGATCCATTCAAATCATAAACTCTTGAGGGTAAGATTTGTGTCCTTAATTTGTTTCTGAAAAACCTTGGTTGTTATTATATACATAATAAAGAACAGCACTTTTCCCCAAACCCGTGTAACCCTCAATACAACCAGAACCAAGGTCATTCACCTGACTGAAACCAAGTCATTGAAGCACAGTGGCCAAGCTAAGATGACTAAACTGGCAAGCAGACTTAAAGACTCCAGCATGGGGGTGAGTAACACAGAACCAAAGCTCCGTAAGTGATGTAGTATTTTAATCACTTGTGCTCAGACATTAAATAACTGTGCAATATAATTCGCCAGTAAATGTCTTAGACCTATAAAAATTGCAAAGAGCTTAAGCCCCACTGATTTCAATGACTAAGAAGACAGGGTATCTTGTGGATGGAAATCTACAGCTGAAAACTACAAACTTGGTACTCTAAATATGCTAAATGAGTGGGTATTTGGTGTAACGGTCTGCCACACTTTGGTGGAGAAGTCCCTGGTTTATTTTGATTTAATGCCTTTGTGAGTGAGGACAGAGCTGATACTGTTCATTTTGACCAGTAATGAACCAAACAGGGAAGGAAGGGTGCCTGTGTGAAGCTTTAGTACTTTCATACATGCAATTCCCTGGTGCAATTCCAACAGCTCATCACCCGAGGACTGCTCACCCTGAAATCTTCCAGAGGAAGGCTGCCGGCAAAGGATGAAAGGATGAGGCTCAAAAAAGAAGATGACAGGGAGGAACCTTCCCTTTTCTTTTCTAAGGCCCCCACATCTCTTTCTTAACCTCCTGTTAAGGATTACGTCTCTTCCCACACCAAGAAATTCTGCTCAGCAGTCTGGTTAGCCATTTTTAAATCAATTGCCTCTTGTGAAACTAATAATCAGTTTCCACAAAATGTTTCCCCTTGTAACTGTGATAAAATGAGGCAGCTATAAGACATGGGTATGGGATAACTCTTCAAAGCTTTGATATGAAACACTGCAGAAAGAGGTTTCTCCTCCCCCATGGCCTACTCACACCTTCCTTAAGCAACTGGCAGCTGGAACAAGGCAGGAATACAGGGACAGAAAAATAAAGAAAGTGGCTGAGGTNGGGAATCCCAGAACCACTGAATGTTTCTTTGGGTAAACACGTGTGTTTTTTTTTTTTTTTTTTTTTTTTTTTTTTTGGAGTTTTATCAGGCTTATACAGGATTGGCAACCTGAAGTGAGGTGGTAGCACATACCTTGTTAATCGTCCTTGTCATACATATCTTGTCACACCATTCATTGGGTCTCCACATGGGTTAAATTAGCAAACAGGCAAAGAGACAAACATTGAAACAAAATGAGTAAGTAAATTATGAGCTGAAAATAGACTGTGTTAAGGCAATTATATTTTCTTTATGGTATCAAAATTCACTGACAGCTTTAGCCTAACAAGTCTGACTTTGCCATCCCATAAAAAGGAAAAAGAAAAGGATAGTAAAGACAAACAGACAGCTCTGCCAACAGGAAACAGCCAGATATTATCTACATCTTGATGTATGAGTCAGGAAAACCACAACAGTATATATATACCCAGGATGAATGAGAAAAAATTGGTTTTGTCTACAGCAAACCCAGAAAAGACATCCATCAGCTTTACAGGATGGTCACAGAGACAATGAAAGGATCTCGTTTCCCAGGTGTTTTTCTGGGATGACTTTGTGTTCACTTTTTTCTGCCATTAGCTGCTGCCCAATATGACGAGCCAGTTATGAACTCCTCATTCAGCTAAGAGAACACCTAGATGTCTTGGTAATGAACAATATAAGGTGGTGGCTCTCCCCCCTTCTCTCTCTTTCTCTCTGACTCATTTTCAGGATTTCTTGTCTGACCTTGTTGGACAAATTTTATAACTCCACCGTGGAAGGTTACAAGACATCAGGGCTTTTAATTCCAAGCACAGTGCTTCCTCACCCCACCAAAGTTAGCTGGCAGTTCCAAGAAATAAATGACTTTTGCTGGGCTCTTAAATAATATGATTTGCATGCTTGAAATGAGATCACCAAAGTAATTGTAGAATATTGCTTGCCATTACAGTCATTAAAAACAGGCAGATGTAGGATCATTCTCATGGAAAACTTTCCTGCTGGGTTTTCATGGAGATAAGTGCACAAAATCCACTTCTGAAAAGATGTTGAATAGAATGAATTTGCCATTCACTGACTGTCTGATGATGATTTGCTTGTTAATTGGGAGTTTAGACTTTAGCGAAACCTTAACAAATGTGATTGCTAAATTCTGGAAGTTGCCTCCCTCTTTGCAAGCCGTGTTTACAGCCATAAATTCTTCTTTCATTGTATGGCATTTTAGTAGGGATTTGTCAGTGGGAAAATACAACATTATTCATTTTTATAGAGGGACTTCCAAAGGTATTTTCAACTTCACTGCATGGCAAGAATGTGTTAATTTAATTCATAAAGGTGTTTAACTCTGTGCTTAATTTTAAGCACAAGCTTAAATCTTAATGTCTTAGTGATTTCAGCAAGTGTTTAAATGTGAGAAGAGTTTTCCCATTCAAAAGTGTCCTAAAAAACTATGTCACAAGTAGCTAATTATTTACACGGGTGGGGGGAGATTCAGACAAACGGAGATGTACATCAATAACTAAATTTGGCCACAGGATATTTAACCAAAATCTGCTCAGTGTTACGTCTGGGAACCAATTGCCTGGCATAGAACCCCAGAATGGTTTGGACTGGAAGGGACCTTAAAGATTATCTAGTTCCAACCCCGTGCCGTGGGCAGGGACACTTTTCAATAGCTCAGGTTGCTCCCAGCCCCATCCAGCCTGGCCTTGGACACTTCCAAGGATGGGGCAGCCACAGCTTCTCTGGGCAACCTGTGCCAGCACCTCATCAGCCACACAGTGAAAAAAATTCTGCCTAGTATCTCCTTAAAAGATAAAACACTGGTTAGAATGAAGAAAAAAATTAAAAAAGGTTTACTGTTTATGGGATTATAACTGGAGCAAGTTGTACTGGAAATATAACCCTCTAAAATAACATGCCAAAGCTGGGAAACTGGTGCTTCCTGAAGACCACCTCTGCAAAGAGCCTTTCCAAACCAGGAGGAGAAGGAGCCATGGGCTGGCTCTGACACTGCTTTGGTCCCTCTAAAAACTGCTGGACCTCATGCTGTGTGCATCCAGGCAGTACGGCTGCATCCTCACCCCACATACCAGCTTTGGGTCCAACAACAGGCTCATGAGTGCCTCCCAGCACCCTCACTGGACCTGAAATAAGCTTTTTTAGCTCTGGAAAAGAGATATAAGTTTTGGAAGATATGCCTATAAGGTACCTCATGTGCCAGCAGAGCAGAGATTGATGAAAGCAGGAAAAGGTCAGTCAAAAGTAGAGGGTTAGCAAAGGCAGAACTGCTGGATTTCTTGGCAAATTCATCTCTTCATCCCTCTCCCTTTGTAAAGGAGGAAACTAATTTCTGAGCTACAGCACCATGTGTCCCAGGGTACAGCCTGCACTGCAGAATCCCTCCTCACCACTGGCTGCAGGACAAGCCCATTACCTGGATTTTCTCTGGGATTTCTTGGCACTATGAATAGTTCTGCCTAAGAGTGACTTTCCTGTTCCTCCCTGTTTTTGAGATGGAGAAACTGAGTCTCAGGGAGCTGAAACAGCTCACCCAAGGTCAGTAAAAAAAGACAGAAGCAGAACCCAGGAGTCCTGCTTGCCCGTTCCCTCTGCTGTAACCACTAAACCCCCCAATCAATAATGAATCTGTTACAGCAGTCTCATATTATACCTAATGTCAGGGGGAGAAAAAAAAGAAGGGAAGAGAAGAAGTTGTAATAAAAGCACATAGGATAGAGATACACATTTCTCTTTAGAGCAATAAATCTTTCCAAAAGGAAGTTGGTTAAAATTCTTTACGTTAAAAAAAATGAGGTCCACGGGGACTCCAAATTTCAGTTCGATTTTTAGCTGAGGCATTTTTTTTCTTTATCAAACACTTGGTGCTGTAATGTGATAAGGGCCCCATGCAGACCATAAAACTAATTTATCATCTGTAAGGTGTACAAAGAAAATGGTAACTGCCTGCTTGTCTGCTTGACATATGAGGTCATTTTTGCCGCTAGCTTTCTAATACTGAGCAATTTTATCAGCTATTTATATACATTAATTGTAGGCACCCATATGTTCACCGTTGTATTTAATAATGCATTGCATTGAATATGCATTCCTTAAGTTTTAGCATGCCGTGTGCATCTTTTATTTAACTGTTTGGTTTGCCTATTAAAGCCCATTATTCAGCTCTGCTGTGTAACCCTTCCTCTCTCGAAGGGGCTTATATTTCTTTAAATCTTGCTCACCATGTTGAAAGTCAGTGGTGTGAACAAGGCCACCTCTCTCGTCCCCAAGGAGTAGCAGCAAAACAAGCAAAATCGGGGCCATGGTCCACTTAATAATACTAAACAAAAAGGATTATTCAATGAGTCTCTTTCCTCGAGGGACAGCAACGCATTCATGTGCTGTGGTGTGCACACAGACATGCCTCTCTATCAATATGGGAAGGGAATTAAGCAAGGGCCTGATTCTGAGCCCACAGCAGAGCTCCTGCCGATGGGAATGACAGCAGGAGCTTGGCTAAGCACGTAAAACACCACAAACATCTGCAGTACCCTCCTCTGAAAGATGGCTGGGGATGAGGAAGACTTTACCCTCTGCCATGAACTCCTGCTTGGGTCTAGAGCCACGTCGTGTATTATATACACTTACTCTGGAATGTCCTAATCCCTTTTGACAACTATCCCTACAAGCAAGTGGAAACCAAGGGAGAAAAATCCAAGTATTTGCAGATAGCAGCTCTGGGAGGGACTGTTTCTCTTGAAAGGCCCCTTTGTCTAGTGCAGCTGCTTTATTTTCCCTTCCAAGTTCCTATACAATTCTTTTATGTCTGATCTATAGGAGAAGCAAATATCACGGACCTTTTCACATTTAGTGAAGGTGGATGGGGCATGTGGAAGGGAAGGTCTGTCCATTCCCTCACATCATAACTTGGAAAATGAGAGCTACGCACATGTGAGAAAAAAGGCATTATCCTAAAAAAAACCTTTGAAAAATCAGGTGCCTTCCTATAAGAACCCCAAACCTGTTTCACAGATTCAAAAATTCCCAGCAGCTGGTCGTATCAAAATGGTGCTCTGAATATCACATCCTAAAATGGTTTGAGAAAGTCTCCACTGCTGCCTCTTTGGGACAGGACGAGAAGCCCTCAACCTTGTATCCTATGCACTGTGCTGCCATCAGATAAAAGGAGCTGTTGCTGGCCTTAGAGATGTACTCTGATGCTTTCTACAGATCTGAATTTTAATCTCCTGCTCTCCAAGGAGCAAAGGAATACTATATATTGACAAACACTAGTTTTCAGGCAGAAACAGATTCCTTATGGCATTCAAATACATGTCAAGAAAAACATTTAGGGGGGAAAAGTTTAGTCTTTATGATTTATACTTTTTTGCCTTCCTTCAAGTCCTCTTAAACCTGAAAATCCAAAGCTGCTCTTTAAAAACTTCACAAATTACATCTCAATAGAAAATGAATTTCCCAGAGGCTAAACTTCCAGGTTTTGTTTTTGAAAAGAAGATTCTCTAGCAATTTTGGCTGTCTTTGTAAGAGGTTTTTATTGTCTTCCACCAGGTAATGAAAAGCCTAAGTGGAGTTCGTGGGCAACAGGTCTGAAACAACAGAGATGTTTTTTGACAGCTGAGTACGTCGGTGATCCTTCCCAGAGACCACGGTAAGAGCTTGTGAGTGCCTCAGAGCTCCACTAGCCTTCAGCCTCATATGTCAAACTCGAGCAAACTTCTGGCTTAGGTCTGTGTCTGATTAAATGATGAAGAGGAACATTCTCCTCTAGGCATTCTGTTTAGTGTGTTAAAGGGCTTTTCATCTAAATATTTTTTTTTGTTTCATTTCGTGTCCATGAAAGGTGCTGACAGATAGCCTCTGCCTCCCTGCAGAATGTCTGGAAAAGCTTCCAGCCTGTGCTGGCCCATCCATGTTTCTCAGCATGACATACAGATATCCTCTCTGTGGAGGAAAATATATTCTGGACACTGTGCAAGCACAACATTCATCCTTGGGTAATTATACTGAGCCATTTTATAGCATATTTCATATGAGATCTTGCAGCATGTTAAGAACAAGCCCCGTGATTCACTTAGGAAACAGAGAGATGGGAAGGGAAATATGATCCCTGCAACACAGCCGGGCAGCAGCAGCCAGGCAAGGCATTGTTTAACCCTCCCTGAATTTTAGCCCCTCATCAAATTTGAACTGGTTCTCACAAGGATTTACCTTAAATTTCTCTTCTTTATATTATCTTTTGCTGAAACAAACCTCCGTCCACACCCAAGACATGTGAGTCAGGGTTTATTCTGTGTTCCCACAGAGCTCACGGGACCTCTCTGACTCAGAGGTCCCCTCACCTCTCACTTTTTGTCCCTCATCCATGGAAGTGGGCATGCACACCTCTTCACTCCTCTGCCCCCACATGCTCAATCCACAGGGCTGGAATTGAGGAGGAAAGCAGACCTGGCTCCCCCGCATAAAGCCTGAACTGAAATCTTTGCCACAACCTCACTACGTCCCAGAAAGCAATCTACAAGATGAGCATAATAAATAACTGCAAAGAGGATTCTGCAGTGTTTTTGGGTAGGGAGTAATGAGAAGTCAGCATTGGGTGTTTTTAAGTATGATGAATCTTTAACAATGGCTAGGTTAAAAACTGTTAGGAGGAAGAAGAAAAAACAACTGTTTGTCTCTCCCAAGCTGCCAACACCAATAACAACAACCAGGCTGAACAGAAATGTTCAGGAGATGGTGCATTTCAACACAATCCCCTGAAAAAAAGAGGTACCCTCAGTTTAGTCTTGCAGTTCAATTACATGAGACCTAGCAATTTCTTGGTTCCCCCAAAACACATCCTCTAAATGCAAAACTAGTAATTTTTATTCATTTTATTCTTTTTGTCCTCCTTCTCCTGACTCCTGTCACATACCATTTTCTAGATGTCATGTACATATAACCAACAGCAGCTACCTAATTGTATTGACGCTTTGACCTCTGTCCCTAAACGATCAATTAAGGTACCTGAAGGGACAGAGGACAAGATTAGAGTGAAGGGCAAGGCCTAAAAAGCCCCTCTCTCCCCTCTAAGGCAGAAGGGCAGCTTCTTTATCGTTAGACTTCGTTGTTTCTCCAGCCCCATTACCTCTCCCCACCGTCAGCAGGAAGGTCTTCCGCAGAGAAGTATTGATCATGCCTTAAATCCTGCTTCACCCACAGAACTGAACTGGTGAGACAACTGTGATGAATTCTTGATGTTTTAAATCAAATTTATAGGATCTGTCTGCACCCTTCAGCTTGGCCCTGCCTCTGACTGCTGTGACACTATGGTCAGGGATATTGCTGGGGATTTAACACCTTGGCCGTACTAGACACCTTCTGTTGCGAGAGGTGAGGATTTGATTGGTGTCAATCATTCCCCAACCTGTCACACGGAGTTTTCAGCCAGCAAAAATTTTAAAGACTGTCTTAATGAACTGGCTCTGCTCCTGTTGTCACCTGTCACTTCCAGCTCACTGCCAGCTCACTGCCACTCTGGTCCCCTTCTTTTGTGACTTTTTGTGCCTTCTCCTTCCCCTGTTTCAATCACAGTAGAAGCCACAGCCTTCCCCACTTTCCCGTCCCCTCCTGAGACATCCTATTTCTTAAATCTCCAACCCTGGGTTGATAAATGTGGAGGTAACCCCAACATCTTGGAGCAGCAGAGGGCCTCCCCCAGGAAATTTCCCTATACACAGGCTGCTCTTCTCCATTAAGTTCCCAGCATTTTTGTGGCATTGTCCCAGTAAAGAGGCAATTATTTAATTTTTTTAATGATAAAATTAGCATGAAGAAAGAAGGACACCAAGATAGCTTTTGAACGCCTCAGTTCAGCATTAACTATCACCTTGGATGATCAGCGACTGAAAAAGTGTTTTTCCAAGGTAAAAGTTACCATGCAGATGATCTCGACCAAAGCTAAGCTAACAGCAATATCTCTGAAAACAACAGTACTCTGTAAAGAGCAACCGAAATGCTGCTGCAAGAATGGGCTGCATCCATCTCACACGGGATGCAGAACTGATATAAACTGGGGCAACTCTCCAGGCCTTCCTTCAGCAGCTACAGCAAGCTACTATACATACACAGGGATACGTAAGGAAGCTGTAGTAGCTACAGCTTATATTTGTATATAAGGAAGGTACAAACAAGGTAGGGAAATAAAACAGAGACCGAAAATCTATTTCTTCCTTGAGCAGAAATCCGAAGCATAGCTGTTCTTAGGCAGACTCAAATCCAACATTTAGGCAGACTCAACCCAGCTTTTGTGACACCTGATCGTCTTCTTATAAGCACTGTTTGTTTTTCCTGGAATATTTGTCATCAGTGATGACTTTTCCCAGTATATATTTAACTTCTGTCAGGGTCACTGGTGGTCATTGCTCAGGGAGGGTGGACAGTCATGCCTGTGGTGAGCAGGGAGACATGAGTCATCTTTGGGGCTGTAGAAATAACCAAAAGCAGTGTTCAGCTGACTGGTAGCACATGTCCTCTTCTCTCTATACCTCACATTGACTTCTAATGGTATTAGAAGAGATTCTCATCTGATGCAAATTAAACCAGTGGATTTGCACGAGTGGAGGATCTCGGAAGCCCAACTATGATTTCCTTTACACTGGTAGGAATCAAGGGCAACTCCACCACAGAGAGCTGGGTAAAATGACAAAAGAGAGCTAAGAGACACCCCAACCACCTTCTGTCCTTCCCTGTGTCAAGGCAACGCATGAAATATATTTCACTCCTTCACCTGATATGTCATCTGGCTGGCAGGTGCAGAAGCAGCATTGCGATCAACTCCTGGTACATTTGTGTCTCAGTGTTTCATTTTCAGCATTTCAGGGAAAAATGAAATGTATCAATGTGCATAAACTCCCATTAATGGGATGTACTTCTTCAATTTACACTCAGGCCTTGGAAGTGTAAATATTTTTCAGCTCTCTGTTCAGAGTTTTCTATGATTTGCTCAGCTGTGTAAATTGCTGGCTTCTCCATGCACAAAGTTGTGCACGCTATTTTTAAAGTCAGCTTTTTATGACAATGTGGTATTTAGAACAGGGATTTGGGAGGCAGGACTCCTGGAGCCCAAACTCGTCCTCATTCACAGCAATTTTACAGTCGCATAACTCCATCCGTTCCAGGTAAACCAGTCTGTGTTTCCAAGGTAAGAAAAAACAAGTCCTGCTGGGTCCAGGTGTGTGATGGTGGTTGAAGTTTTTGCTTGTCTATGCCTCAGTTTCCTGGGTTGTGAAACAGGATTAGGAGGTCAAGCACTCCGGGGTGTGACAAGGTGATTTCCATAGGCATGCTTCAGCATTCCTAGAGAAATTACTTCCCAACACAAAAGAACTTTGAGAGGCAGTAAGGTAATGAGCTGTTCTTGTGCCACTCTGAATCTTTTGCTGATATACAGGTTTTTACTGGAGGAGAAAAAAAAGCTATGGAAGAAAATAAGAAAACAGAAGATGAGTTGTGAAACATCTTTTACCTCCCTTCTTCGTGCTGGTATTTGAGTGTCAGAAGCCATTGGCTTA
This sequence comes from Mystacornis crossleyi, assembly GCA_013400655.1. NCBI lineage: Eukaryota > Metazoa > Chordata > Aves > Passeriformes > Timaliidae > Mystacornis > Mystacornis crossleyi. The sequence goes on along the minus strand of VYZQ01041207.1, from coordinate 15,771 downwards.
ACTTAGGTGTCTACAGACCAGCCTGTGTATTTCAAGAGAGCAGACACATCCCAGACCAGGAACTCCTTTTGCACCTGGCCTTTGGACAGGGAAATACCAGACACTGTCTACTGCCTGTAGGGCAAAAGTCTGCTCCTACTGAAACCAGTGGCCAAGCTCCCTTTTGCTACAAGAGTACCTAGAAACCACAGAGAGAAAGCAAAATGGAGCATTTCTATGTCACACATGAGAGTCAGTAGAGGCTGACTGAATTTTTCAGGTCTAGAAAGACATATAAAGACACTATTTCCAGAGCTAATGTGGTCACTGCACGGATCTTGGGCTACACAGGACTGTGTCACACTTGGAGATTCACCCACGGAGGAACAGCGCAGGGACACGGAGAGACTCAATGGTCAGATGGGCTGGCAGATGGAAAAAAATTGAGTTTCCAAATTTTATAAAAACACACTGATAGGAGAGCATACACGTGTGCACGTCTGCAGGTACATGCAGACATGAAGACAAAGAGGTTTGTGCCCTCACGTTGCTCAGGGAGGCGGCCACAGCACAGCGTGCCTGGACCGTGTGGCCAGAAGGGAGAGTGAAGAACAGATGTGTTTGTTCTCCTTAATGCAGCCCCATTAGGTAAGAACAGAACCAAATCCCCCATCTCATCTGGCTTAAAACACCTCATCTGCCTTGAAGTATTCGGGAGCGGACACACCGCCACAGAGGAGCTGGTGGCAGAAGAGCACTGCCCTGCTCTGAAAAACAAGAGCTGCCTGCCCAGCAGGCCGGGAGATGGCAAGGAGACAGAGGACTGAAGTTGGGAGAGGTGGTAGATAAATAAGGTACTCCCGGTGGAATCCATTACCGGCTGATTAGGAGAGCTATTCGGGTTATCAATATCCAGATAAAGCACAGGCTGTGAGGGGGAACTCAACCATGAAGGTGGCCTGCTGCTGCCTCGCCTCCGGAGCTGGAAGGACCTGTGCCGATGGCTGTCTCTGGGAGCACCCCGGCTCTGCTCCATCCCACACCAGGATGAGGGTCCCTCTGCAAGTGAGGTCCCTGGACCTTTGAAAGGAAGGGACTGGCAGGGTGGGGGTAGCATGACAGGCTATCAGTGGAGCAGAGAGGGGCAGGATGAGGACACAGCTTTCCCTGTGCCCCACCATCAGCTGGGTGACTCTGAAGGAGCACGGAGTGAAAGATCACAGCCCAACGTGCTCGCACAAGAGCCAAGAGCTGCGCCAATTAAAAGAACCCAGGTCTGACTTTCAAAGAAAAGAAAAAATTTAAAATCCTGCTTGGTCCTTTTGTCTCATTAAAAACCACTGACCTGTCTGGAACAGTTGATTTAAGGACACAGGAAACAAAATTGGAAGCAGGATTACTTTATTTCAGCTAGCTTTAAATAACAGTGCAGCAGCCACCCCACCAGCACAGCCCTGCCTAGCAGTGCCTGCTCATGCTGCTCTCTGTCGCAAGTTTTGGGAAGTCAGGGTGTAGCAGTGAAGCAACAAAATCATAGAAGGGTCAGAGCAGGGGTGTCAGATGGCCTTTGAGGTCACGGTGGAGGTTTGCTCGGGTGGCAATCTGGCGGGTCAGCACAGCTGGCAGTCCGGGGTTCCAGTAAGCACTGCTGCCCTACGGCACAGCTGATGGGGGGAGAACCCTCCTTTACACGAGAGTGTGGAGCTGATCATCTGAGAAGCAGGTGAGTCACCTCTGCAGGGGCTCACTTGGGACACGGCTTGTGACAGACGACCCAGATCTGGGTGGTGGTGGCACCCCCACTCTGACCTTGCTGTGGGAGAGCACTCACCTCCCCGGGGATGACTGAGATCCCATTCCACTGGCTGAACCACTAAGGCTGTAGCACCTGTGCTCCTGTCTGTGGGGTTTGCTTTATTCTGGCACTTTCGGGGTCCTTGTGCCTGCTGGATGTGGTTCCTATCAGGTGTCCTTCCCTGCACTTTGCATTGCCTGCTCACATCTTGGTGCCTCACTGCTCCCAACCCTGCCTGGCTCACGGCTCACTGCACTGTCCAGCTAAGACTGGCAGGGTCAGCTGTTTCCATCTGCCTGATTATGCTTCTCTTTCCCCCCTCTCCATCTCCCAGGCTCCAGTTTTATGCCCCGAAATGAAAGGAGTAGTCTCAGGCTCTGCATCCCTAAAGCAGCCCATCCCCACCATCTCAGGGAGCCTTCCTGCCCTCCGTGCCGTCCCCATGGCACGAGATGAATCATCCACCAACAGCCCCTGTAAGCCCCGTCCTCCAGCAGCAGCTGCTGGGATGCTTCCTGCCTGTATCCCAGGCTGGGAGCACGACAGAAAGAACAGCAGCATTTTGGAGAGTCAAACGATACACAAAGAGCAGAGGCTCTGTGCAACAAAGACTGCGGCACAGGGAAGGGAAGTTCAATACGTCTTTATTTTGGGGCTCTACAGCTCCGCATTCCCACCGGTCCTTCCTCCTCACTGAAGCCTTTTCCACACCCTCTGTGCTCTCTGTTTATGTTCACCTGTTACCCAATTAACTCCCCGTTTAGCCGTGCACCTGCGGTGGCTTTATCCTCAGACCACTGCACTGGAGCCATTAACCCTCTAGATTGCATTCAGCTCTGAAAAATACCCATCTGAACGGCTGGAGCATTCATCTGTGAATAGGAAATATGCTACAGTAGTTCATGGCTGGTAAATATGTGACGGGGGGAAGAGAGATTATGCTTTATTATCAATTGACTTGTGTCGCCAATGGGCTTTCTGTCATAATTGACTAATGCCACCCAGTGTGATATGTACTTCTGCTGATAGCTGCATTACAAGTTAACACTCCAGCACAGTATATGTTTTCATTCAATCTCTATAGGAGAAACTCATATATGGCAGCTGGCAATGCCCCGAGGGAGGAAATCAGCCGTCTTGGGACCTAGTGGAAGGCACTCAACTACAAACGACAGGAGACGAGGGAAGAATTGGGAAAAGTCAAGGCAAAATTAGTCAGAGGAGATATGGTGTGTCGCAGCATCTTCTGCCTGATGCATCGAAGTTTTTGGAAACAGCCAAAGAGCTGGACATGCCCTGAAGCTGCAGAGATGCTGTCACTGGGGTCTGGTCATTGTTTTCTGTTCTGAAGGAGGAAGAGGAGGAGAACGAGGTAAGGAGCAGAACTGTAATAATCTCTTAATTGAAAAGCTGCTGCAGAAGGGCAGCAGAATGGGGGAGAAAGGGCCAATGTTGGCAGTGCAGCAGCAGGTTTGGAGAGAGAGGGAGAACCTTCAGCATGGCCAGGGGGGCTAGGGTGGGGAGAGGAGGCTGGAGATAACATCAGCTCAGAAGAAAACCTGCTGATTGCAACCTGCTTCTCAGAGAAGGGAAAATTAACCTTCCATATCTCTCGTAACAGAGAAATCTAAATGCTCAGAACCAATGGCATGTTTGCCTACCTTCTCCAAACACGAGACTGTGCCTCAAAGGAGCCTCACAGCCCTGTCCTGATGTCACCCTCTCTGGGCTGCAGTAGTAGGGACCTCACCACCTTGGTGTGCTGCAATGCCCATCTTACAGAAGGGAGAAAAAGAAAATGTATATCATCACAGAGCAAGGCTCAAACTGTTCCTCAGTTTCCCTCTGCACAAGCTGGAAAGTATTCACAAAGCTGCTTAGGTACTACTGAAAGCTCCAGAGTCTCAAGTGAAAAGTTCTGCACAAACAATTGTTATTTTAGACTGGGAAGGCAGCCTGGGCAGAAGAGGAAAAGTGTTTAGAATGCTTTATACTGCACTGTTGAAAAGCAGCAAACTCTGTATCAATTTTTTCCCCATCATTCCCTGGCCAAAAGAGGGACAAAGCTTGAGGACAGCACCTTTGCTCAAATCAGGTTTATTTACAACAGCCTGGATGGAACTTTGAGCAAATCTGATCTAGTGGAAAGTCTCCCTCCTCCTGGCAGGGGGGGGTTGGAACAAGATGATGAGATGATCTTTAAGGTCCCTCTGAACTCAAACCATTCCCTGATTCTGTGTTTCCACGAGTCTGTTTCTGTGTTCCCCTTTGTGTGATGTCAAACTTTAGGAGGCTCAGCTCCCTGGCTGTGGCACTGGCCTCCCTCAGGCCGAAGCAGATGTCAGGGAACTGTGCAGGGGTGTTCTTCCCCACCTCACCCCACGGCCTTCCCTCACTGACCCCATCCCTTCACCTGGGCATAAACCCTTCCTCCCCGAGGAGCTCAGCCTGCAGCCCACCCCTTCTGCAAAGCCCTCTGGAAAAGCTTCTCAGTACCAGCTTCTCTCTCTCCCCCTGACCACGTCCACCCACAAACACACATACACACACGGTCTTATCTCTCCCATTGCATGCACAGAGCCAATGTTGGCTTAAAAATAATCAGGCCAGCTCCGCAGCAGATGGAGGACTGATACAAAATCGTGCCGGTCAAGTGATCCC
>VYZQ01041203.1:89873-118736 GCA_013400655.1 Mystacornis crossleyi | reverse complement strand
ATATATATATATATATTTATTTTCATTCTAGACTCCTTCTGTGGAAATTACTCCAGTGTGTTCATTTTGGGGATAAACCAAAGAAACTAAGTAACTGGCTACAGCATGGAATCTTCTTTTGTTTTTTTGCCTTTGGGGAAGGACCCTAGCAAAACAATTGACAGTGAATCTATTAAGTGAATTTAAGATGATGCAGAATTTTTCAGTCATCTGGTCTGCCATCACATCAATCCCAGGGGCTTAGCACCCAGTGCTGAGACCATCCTCTACTGTCTGATAAGAGTACAATTCTAAGTGTATTTCTGTACCCCCACCAGCTGTAATATAGAAGTCCCTTTATATGAAAGACACAGGAGTAACTTATTTATTGAAGCTGTGTAAACATGGAATCAAATTTCTGACCTCAGCTGAAGTCCAGTTTCACAGGTGTCAGAATTGTGGGCTTGCTAGACACTGACATTAAAAACTTTACTTCCTGGGAGCTATATGGGAACTGTTTTGAGGTTTTTTCCTAGTTCCAAGCAGAATAGTGTCACTCAGGTACTGTGATATTGCAACGGCAACACTGAGAACCCCAAAGGCAAATGGCTCTTTCTGAGATGAGAGGGGAATTGTCATGAAGACTTTCCAGAGGAGAGGAGGATTACTGTAAGCAAAAAATTACCTACGGTGATCATCTTCCTAAAGTATTTTTAGTTCTTCAGGAAAAAGAGTCACCATGCGTTTTGCCCCCTTTTATGTCCATTTGCTGTAGTCAGCTGTAATTGCCCGATTGTGGCAACCAGCACAGCATGGTTCAATCTTGAAGAAACTGGGATGCTCAGCTGTACAAACAGGAGTAGAAGCAGGCATGAAAATGGCATCCTCAGAGCTGCATGCAGGTTAAACTTCAGATCTCTTTCTGTTGATGCTTTTTTCTATACTGCATCTGGTGGACTCTTGCTAGTTTTGGAGATTTTCAAGATTTTTCAAAGAAGTCAGCTGAAAATTAGCAGGAAATTCCTAGCAACTAAGGTCCACCTGTTTCTGAAACAACTTTCCAGTGACACAGTGGGGCACACAGTTCAACTGTGATTCCTGTGTTAGGCACTGCACTGGACTATGTCCGCATTTTGCAAGCACCGTTCTCACCGCTTGTCTGAAGTCAGAGACTGGAGTTACCTGGTGTGGGGAGTTACGTTTCAGGCAGTACTCCTGTCTCCTCCTGCGAGTACACACCACTGTTCCCTGGAGCCATGTGGTCTCCTGTGAGTTGGGAGATAAGGGACGGGAAGTTTTGTATTACCAGGTCAAAGAGCAGCACTCCAAATGAAGGACAGGAAATAAAGTTGTAGTTGGTAGGAGGGCAGAGGGACTGAGTCTAGGTTGAATTTGGGAACTTGGATTGTTGTTTACTTCAGTCTGTGCAAAACCCTTTGCCTTGCACACTTGGCCATGCTACCTCCAGTGCACTAGTGCTGAGTTCTCACCCTGCCTTTCCACATGGCATATGTACACACAGATCTGTGCTTGAAGTGAGGGCAGGCAGGCAAACGCCAGAGCTGAGATTGCCTTCAAAGCTCAAATTGAAAAAATGTGTGAATGCTCTGATTCTCTTGAACCAAAAAGCTGAGTTGTTTTCTTACAGTCACCTACTGCTTACTTCTTTTCCACATTCTCCAGGTAGCAAAGGATGCCCGAAGTGATGTTGAGTCAAGCTCAGATGAGGAAGAAACAGTACCTCGCTCAAAGGCCCCGCACAGCGCTATCGCCACGAATGGGACCAGCGGTGCCAATGGGACAAATGGGTATCTTACTGGTGCCACTTGCTCAGAGGAGCATTAATTCTTCAGTTCAATCATGAGACACGAACAGAATGAACTGTTTGCTACTGGAAGTCAATTATAAGTTGTGAATGCGGTTTATTCATGTATTTCAGCATCAGAAAAAATTAGGAGTATCAAAGCATTCTGATAGCGCACTGCCATACTTCCTGTTTGTGAACGAAGACAGCACACCATTCTGTATACGTAGGCATGCTGTATGTGTATGTAACTGACACAATGGGAGCAGTATTTCCACTTGTACTGTCTGAAATATTATTTATTTTTTATTCTTTTGGGAACTTCTGGACAAAAGGGAATATCCATTCTCAAACTTCGTGTCTTGGATTCTCGGTGATGGAGAGCATCATGCTCAGATCTCTTCTGTCCATCCCTGTTGCTTTTGCTGAATCTGCTATAAGTAATAGTTGCTTGATTTGTTACTTACAGTAAGATAGAACATAGCTTTATAGATTTTAGATCTGCTTCAGGTATTTTTGCTATCTTTGTGTTTTAAAGTACTGGTTTTGAAATTGCCTATTGAATCACAGTTACTGTTCCTCCAGCAGAATTTGGAAAAAAAATGTGGTAATTGTGGGATATTATTTTAGCGTAATTTAAAATTCAATTTGATGGTTAACTGCATTAGAAGTGGACTTGATTTGTTGTGCAAATACCCAAAAGCTTTGTTGTCAGCACTTAGGGATAAATTCATTCTTACCTTTTTTTTCAGCCTTTCAATTCTTGACCTCTACAGATTTTAGCTTTTTGCAGAGATTCCATGTAAAAAAAGGTGTTTCTTCAAATGCACCATTCTGAATCCAGACCTAACTCCTGAAATTGTTCTTGCACGTACACCTGATTGAGAGCAGGGGTGTAATGGAAAAACAACAGATGAAAAGTTCATTGCTTTCTCGGACACAGCTCAGTTTAGGTATTGTTCTCAAAATTATTGCCACTTCCTTGGCAGGGTGAAGAGAGAGAAGGCAGAATGTCATACATTACTAGAATTAGTTTATTTTAAATGTGTGAGAACTTGAGCAAAATTCACTTAGTGTAATTCATAGCAACCTTTGAATGCTCAGCAGTATTTCATCACCTCTACAAATAAAACTAAGGTCGTCTGTAAAATAATTTTGTATTCCTTTTTCACCCAAGATTTACAAATAGTGTCCAAAAGAAGACAAAGTAACACCCTAAGTAAACATCTTTTTAAACATTATATACATACTTCTTCCAGTCTCCAGATCAAAGTTTGATGTAGATTGCTGAGGATCATACAGCTCTTGCAGGACACTCTTCTGTGATTTATGACAGCAGTGCCAAAAGCAGGCAGGGTTCTTGGGTAACAGACTCTATGCAACCTACTGTTCAACAGTATTGTGTGCACACAGAACCAATGTGCTTATAGACCAAAGACTTACATATATACACACACACACATACACACACACACATGCATATATATATATGGAAAAAATCTTCAGTGTGTCTTCTATATACAAAGGGGTTGGAGTGCTGTGTTCAGCTGGAAACCTGAGCCATGAAGTCATTTCTGATTCCTTCCACCTATGCAAATAGTTAAATATAGATGGTTTCTGATGCCATAACACATGTTTGAAGACTCTATTTTATACAGACTTCATTGAAGAAAGTTGTGTTTTCACTTCTTTCTTTTCAAAAATTAGATTTGTCCTATTCTACTGGTCACCCTTGAAAACTTCTAAAACCTTGATTATCCATAGAAACTCCTGTGTGTTAGGAACAAGGTGTGCTAAAAGCAAGGTTGGAATGGCATGAATGGAAATAGTACCTCAACTTTGTAAACAATAAAGGTAAGAAAACTCAGAAATTGTGAATCACAAAAGATCTGTCAGTTCTACTATCCACAGAGCATCTTTTGAAAAGCAAGATAACCTTGTAATCCAGCAGCTGCATAGCTTATATGTCCATGAGTATATCTGAGGGAGCAAGGGAGCCTTACTTAAATCTCCTTCTCCCCAGAAAGTTTCTCTGCCTCTAATTTTTTTGATCTGTCTCCTGTGCATTTGATTTCATACAGTTATCTGCAGGGCAGGTTAAACATGTGAAAATACGCTGATTGTGATAGAAAGTATCCTATCCAAAATGTTTGAAGTTGCAGCTCTGTAGTAATTACTGTAAAGAAGATTCCAGGATTTTAAAATAAAACCATCCTGGGATATATTAAATTAAAATTATAATTTGTGAAACTTAATAATGATAAAATGGTAATGGAGAATATCAGTTTAAACACACTTCTTTTGTGGTGTTGATTACTACCTCCACTGAACCATTTCCCCTCTGTAAAGATGGTTACAAAAATGGCATTCTGGCAAAATATTTTGTTTTACATAAGAACAGAATGTTCCTCTGAACTGAACATGCACAACATAGACAACATGCTGCAGTGTTGGTGATACTAGGGCATAGAGCAGTCCCCAACAACAATCCCTGTGCCAGAGGCCTTTAGTCCTTGTTTGTCCTCTTCAGCAGTGCTCTGTAATGTTGATTCAGAAGTAGAGTCAAGGCTACAACCCTTGGGATGATTTACCATCACCACATATGCTGTGAGGGTATCACAGAATCACAGAACGTTAAGGGTTGGAAGGGACCTTGAAGATCATCTGGTCCCAACTCCCCTGCCACGAGCAGGGACACCTCACACTAGACCAGGTTGCTCAAAACCTTATCCAGCCTGGCCTTGAACACTGCCAGGGCTGGGGCATCCCCAGCTTCCCTGGGCAACCTGTTCCAGTGGCTCACCACCCCCGAAGTAAAAAATTTCTTTTAATTTCTAACCTAAACTTTTCTCCTCTTTGCTCCAGTCCTCTGATCAACGTCGTGGCCCTTCTCTGGACTTGCTCCAACAGTTCCATGTCCTTATGCTGGGAACACCAGCCCTGGCTGCAGTACTCTGGGTGGGGTCTCACAAGAGCAAAGGGGCAGAATCCCCTCCCTTGCCCACACTCCTGTGGATGCAGCCCAGGATACATTTGGCTCCCTGGGCTGCAAGCACACACTGATGCCTCACATTGAGTTTTTCATCAACCATCACCCCCAAGTCCCTCCACAGGGCTGCTCTCAATCCCTTCTCACCCACCCCGTAGGAGTGCCTGGTATTGCCATAACCCAGGTGTAGGACCTTGCACTTGGCTATCTGGAACTTCTTGAGGTTTCCATCGGCCCCCCTCTCAAGCTTGCCAAGGTCCCTTGATCCCCACTGTTAAGTAATGCATCTGGGATTGAAACTCTTCCTTTGAGGTTTAAATTCAGTTGCGTCTGTGATACGCTAAACCATGTACGCAGTTACCTTGGTTCAGCTAACACCAAATGACATCGTTATCCCCTGTAATCCTGGATTTTTGGAGTCTGTTCTTAGTAGTCTAGGATAAACTGCACACAGATATGTCTGGAAAGTAAGAGATTCAAATGAGACATTTGGGGAAATAGGGTAAGAGGAAGCCTTGAGAACTTCACCAACCTTTGCTAAACAATGACTGATCTTTTAAGCTAGAGGTTTATCATAAAAATTATGAATTCAGACTTTTTTCTGTCTCTAATGGGGAGGACAAAATGTTTTAGTGATCAGACATGGCAGTGTGCTTTAATTAATTGTTTAACTAATGGGTGCAAAACTTTGGCTTCATCTTCCACTCTGCGGAGAAAATGCCATGCAATTGTTTCCTTTTTCATTTGAATTTTTTTGCTTTTCTAATGAAGAGCTTTGCAAGGTGTTATTTGGAGGCCATCAGGATTTAGAGGTTAATTGCACGTAATTCAGAAAATTGACTGAAATTATTCTCATGGTTCATGGTAAATGTGAGACCTTAAAAGGCTCTGTAAATTCCCAGCTTTTGTAGAATTGTCATTTAGTAATTCTAGAAATGAGAGTTTGTACTCTATAACCTCTCCGTCTTTGAGTTCTATGCTCCTTTTTTATCGTACAGTACATGACACAGTGGTTGAGATGTTGAAGTAGAAAAATGAGGAAATTAGAGTTTATTAGTAAATAGTAAGAATTTGTCTTCTCTCCTAGACAGACCAGACTATAGTAAAATAAGATTCAGGTTGCCCTTTGTTTACTGTTTCCCATATTGGCATATTTTGTATTGAAAGAAAAATGTATGGTGGGTTGGTGGTTTTGTTTGGTTGTTTTTCATAAAGAACAACATTGCAGAAAACGGTAAAAATACCTGATCAAACAAGGGTGGACATTGGAGTTTTTTGGGTCTTGATCAATGTTAAGTAGTGCTAGTTTTAAAATACCAAAGTGTCCCATGCTGTTTCCTTGTTGTCCTTTTGTAGTTTTTTCTATCTGTTATTTATTTAATGATTCCAGCAGAATTGGTACAGGTGTCCCAGCTTCGTATCTCCTGCCTCAGCCTGTGACCATTCTGTGACCATTCTGTGACTGTGTCATTGCCAATGCCAAATGCTTTTTCTGAGACCCAAGTACATGCACTAAAGCTTTGCTTACAGTGAAGTGATTCTTGTCTTAAATCTGTATCTGATTCAGGTGAAAATCACTTTCTGGTTCTGAGCAGGACATGAGGGCAAAAGCCGTGACCCTGCAGCACATGTCACTGATGATCAATGCTGGTTGACTGAGACACTCCATGTTTTACACAGAGTGCTCTAGCAGGAAGCCTAATGCCCACTTCATTCATTTTCGCATTACCACAGCCTTCTGTATCTCAGAGAAATATGGGCTACCATTGGTTTTATACAGTTGATGCTTTGGTATTTTTTTAATCTCTTTGCTACAACTCATTTTTGTATGTCTCCTATTGTCTACTTCCTGTGACATTTGTGGGAGAGAAGTATTGAATACTTTTTACCCTTCCTGTATTGTAGAACCTCTTAGGCCTAACTTCAGTGTTCTGCAAACTACAGTTGCCTTTAAACCGTGAAGCAAAACCAGTTTGTATTACTTGTTTTGACTGGTTTTGATTTGGAACAGAGACCTAATGGGAACTTCAGTAAGACAACGTTATTCTTTCTTCTCTTTTCTTTTAAAAAGCTCTAGTGGAATTTGGAAAGGTGGTGTACATGTATAGCCTTTAATTGTAAAGATTTCTGATTGTAGTTGCAATGAAAACACAGTGTTTGAGTGTGTCTCTACAGAATTCTCAATCTTTGAAATTGCTTTCAATTAAAAAACTGGAGGAAATACCATGAAATGATGTTTTGGAGTTATGTCTGTGATCACATGTGTCAGACAAAAGGCAAAAATTATTGTCTTACATGACTTAAAATTGGTGCAACAAAACACATTTTTTTCTGGCTTCTGCTGAGCTTCAGCTTTTTGCTATTCTGGGGTTAAACTTTACACAAGCTTTCATACCATACTGTGCATGTTGACTGTTGCAAGTCAGGGTGAGGCAGATGACACATTTTCACCTGTGTTTTCATGACAATCCTGTGCTTGAGCAACTCTTTCAGAAATGTGGTGATGTGTAGGAACTCCACTGTCCTGGATACAGGGATGCACTAGCTAGAAGTCCTTTCATGTATAGCTACTGTGTGGAACTTGGGGAGTTATTTTGTCTTTTATTTGACTGGGTTTGGGGTTTTTTTCTAATATGGAGAATAATTATTCCTCATAAAATCTCTGGAACCAACCAGTATTGTGGGCTATTTTAATTTGGAGACACTTTCACAATAAACGTAAGTATTAGAAATGTAGTGTTGGTTTTCTTATTTTTTTCCATGAGATGCAGAAAATGTTTTCCTTTTTTTTAGCTCAAAGATTGTTACCCACACTGCAGACTCCAGCACTCTTTGGACAGATCCAAGTATGTCTTTGCTGTGTTCATCACTGCAGTATTTAATATTATTTCTTGTACAAAACTATTTGTAACAGTAAGTGTTGGAAGGACAAGTTGTCTCTATACAAATTAAAATATTTTTATTATCAAAAATGACATTTTTCTAGGATTTCAACGTTAAAATTTTGCATGGTAATAACTCCTGAATATCCAGCTGGGCCCATTTGGAAAAGCTGTCTTTTTTCAGTCTAGGTGAGCAGAGTTTCTTAGACATAAACACTCAGATGTTCTCGTTTAGGCGGAAATGTCACTCGGCAAAGCACCACCTCCTAACCTCTTGTGGAAGTGAGAGAAGAGAGCCACTCCTGCACAGTGGTTCTCCTAAGGAAAAGCTGCAGCTCACCAAAGTAAAGCCTACAAAACACCACTGTCAGGCAGGCTCTGGTGCAGCATTAAAAGATGATGAGGAAGTATTTAGAAATGGGATGCTTGAAAACGTTCTGATAACTTCGGCAGGAAATTGAGGCAACAGTTCTCATTACACAAGTGTCAGTCATATAGGGATCTTCACACATCAGCTGAAGTTTCACCACTGGAAGAGAAGTAAACCTGGGGATTTGCACTGTGTTTAAAGAACGGTAGTTCTTTAGCAATTGTAGTTGTTAATATGTCTGTGTGATAATAAATAGAGACTCTTGTGTTACATTTAATATAGCATTTCAGTTCATGTTCATTGAAGAGATCTATGAAGAGATTTACTTATGTGGAATATTGTTCAGTTGTTTGTCTAATGTCTCTTGTTCCCTATGCCATGTATACCCCTCAACTTACATAGCACAGGAGAGAGCCAGTGAGTACAGAACGCAGCTCAGGGTAATGTGATAAAGAGCAAGACTTTTTTATGTTCTGCTGTAAGTCTGTGAAGGTCCCTTTGTACCAGAAACACAGTGGCTCTCAGATGACAGCAGGAGGTCTGCTGCTTCAGAAGAGTTAGAAGTCAGTGGCACAGTTTCCTGTAGATTTAGAAGGTGAGTGGAAGGAATCCAAATGTGTAAGTGTGCCAGATAAGCAAATTTCTGCATGACTCAGTAGCTCATGCTGCGATGGACAGAAGTTGGGAGCTGGTGTGGAGGGATGTTAGTCCCAGCTCTGCTAGTGTGGGTGGAAGGTTCTTGTTTCCCTAAGTTAGGCTGGGGTTTTTGGTCTTTTTGGTGATCCATTCTGCTGCAGTCAGTCCTGTCCCTGGACAGATTTTACACTATCTACTCTTGTCAGCCAGTTACTTTCTTAAGTGGCTTAAGAGGGTTTCACAGAACAGGATGCCAATTTGTATTTTATACCCACCTTCTCCAGCCCTGAGTCTGCCAAACCAATGATGATTCTTGTCAAGGGATTTCTTAAGTGCAGAGCTGTGTGCAACACTGTCACGTTCCTGAGGTTCTGACTTTCAAAGGTAATTGTTTACATGTGCAACACAACTGTTAGCTTTTAGTCACTGGAAAGTGCAATATAAAATTGAGTACTAGAAGTTTAGTATTGAGGGTTTCGTCTGTAAGAGCAGCATGACCTGCTTGTAATGTTAGTGCTATAGGTCACTGATTAGATGAAAAGGTAACATACTTTTTTAAGCTACTGGCTGGCAACATATATTTACATTCCCAAATTAATGCTTTTTCATAGACATAAGAAAAACACCACAGTGTGGGGGGTTTTTATACTTTTTAAACATTTCAAAGTGCAAGGTCCTCTCCCTAGGAAATACTGCACAGGTTATTTCTCACTCTGTCCAGAACAACCAAGCAAAGTCCCTGTATAATTGCCATATTTCTTGCATATTTACAGAACTTTTTGCAATCTCCCCTCACAAAAATAGTTCTGAAATCCAAAGATGAAATGTGTTCTTTTTTAAACTAAACTTGCGTCAGCTTTCTCACATTAATCTAACTAGCAATTTTATGTCCTGTTTCTGAGCTTATTATGAAGATAATCTCACCTTTTAACTCCCAGTAATGGTAATTTTAATTACTGTTGCTCTCCTAAGGTATCTTTGAAAGAGCTGCTTCCTACCAGAAAGGCTTGCTAGCTCACAGTTATTTTTGTTTAGTCTCTCATTTAAGCTTAATTTAAACTTAATTCATCCAAAGCATTTAGGTGTTCCTGGATCTCATTTTTATATGCAGTTTATCACTGAACTATCTGCCAAGTGAGATCACTGTCCACAGCTGTTACTTTATGGGACAGTCTAATCATATTTCAGTTCCAGGAAAGGATTTGCATGTAAATAGTCTAGCTCACTTAAAGGTCTAGCATTTGGTCCTTCAGCAATGTCAAGGAAGTGATGACCCAAACTGTGGTACCCGCTGAACTGGGTTGATGTGAACAACAGCCAGGACTGCTGTCCACACTAGAAGCAGCTGCCTTTTCACATGATTTTTTTTTTTTTAAATAAATGTTCCGCTTTAATACCAATTTCCTACTAACTGAATCTTATTTTTTTCGAAGACTTTTTGTCAAAGAGTCACTGAGATTATGTATAGTTAAGCTGTGATGGTCTGTACTACTCTTGCAACTTGTCCAACCATCCAGGACAAACAGAGCTGTTCTGCATGGGAGAATTCTCATAGAAGAACTCCCCTATATGATTTGACAGGTTATATTGTAGACTGCTAACTGTATTATTTGGGAGAAGAGAAATGGGTTGCTAACAGTAAAGGGAAACAGCAGGAGCAGTTGGGAACAGGAAACCATCTTTCTCATGTAAATTGCATTCACATCGACTGTGAGTTTCGTATTTTGATTCATTGGGATGCCATTAGCACATTTAGTAAAGGTGATCCCTAGTGTACTGGAGTTCCAAGCAGACTGTCAGAATTGTGGCTAACCTTAGAGAAGGCAGGAGCCTAAAATGACAGGTAATTGCTGCAGAGTTGCAGGTGACAGCATTGAGAACTGCACGTCAGAAGAGGATTTTCCTCTTTCCTTTAGAAACATGAGTCCATCAGATGGCTTACCTACCTTTGCAGTAAGTGTAGGAAAATGCTGATACAGCTAATAATAAAAAGACACAATTACCAGTTTGCTGCACTGTCTTTCCATTATGAGGTTGTGTCATACGTGGAGTTCAACACGCAAATTTCTCTCATTAACTTTGCATGGGAAGCTAAGTATTAGTTGTTTGCCTGTTTTTAACCTAAGAGGTAAGCATTTACATGAATATACTGTGCTGTAACTTAGCTGGTAAACCACCCACGAGGTCACCTATCACTTTGACCTACTCGTCACTTAGCCAAAAGGTTAATGTATGCAGTCTTCTCTTAAAAGCCTGCATTCCTTCATGATAATTGCCATTGCCACCAGTATGAAGTGTAGCATGCTTCTAAATCAAAGTAATGGTACACAGCTGGTGTTCAACAGACCAGTTTCTCTACCCAGGCAGTTATTCCAGCTGAAGCTGTGGTGTAGAAGATAATGGATAATGAAGAACTGAGCCCATGATCCAGTAGCCAGTGCAAAATAATCCACTGAGGCAAGTCAGTCAAGGAGCATGTTTCCATGTAAAGAGTTACCCATCAGTCAAAAACAGGCGAGTCAGTGGCAATTAGCATTGTTCAACATGCTGTGACNGAAAAACCACCACACACTTGCACAACTAAACACTATTTTTAGTTTCTGTCAGTCTCCCCAACGACTTTTGAACATTTTGCTCAATTAGACCAAATCTGAAAAGGAGATTGTGTTATCCCTGTTCTTATAATGTACTTAAAGGCAGCAGTCAGGTAAGGAGGAGAACCACAGATCAGTGCACTGGGAGAAGGGCAGGCAGGGTACAGCTGGTGTCCAGCACCTTTAGCAGCAGCCAAGCAGGGGCCAAACTGGCATAACTCAGGAGTGGTTCTATGGCTCTGATCCTTAGACTGTAAAGAGTTGAGGTACCACAATGAAGAGAATGGCACTGTTTAAGGACAAAACCAGAGGTCTGGAGGAAATCAGGCTTCATTGCCTCTGCTTCTGCTGCAACAGCTTGTTTATAAGCTCAAGACTCTGCAGGGTCTACTCTGTGTGCAGAGCTGCCAGAGTGATTAGGTATAATATGGATAAAAAGAATGGAGTGTCACTGTCTGGCAATCAGAGCAATTCCTCCCAACTCTTCAGGCATACAATCCGATTTTAGCAGTAATGCCTCAGAGAACTGAAGTGCAACTACTGCTTTCAAAAAGGTAAGACTATTACCACAATTATTTAATACAGATTATTCACACAGTTAAAATACATACTCTGACTCTGCTTGTGGGACTGGTTTATATCTGTATATGTTTGTTATGTCAAGTTCAGCAGAGCTTTTAAAAGTTATAAATTACAAATGAGTTCATAGCAATGTTCCAGTATTACAATGACAAAACTAATGTAGACAGTTTCAAGGTACTGAATAAATTCAGTTTATTGAAGCATTAGAGAAGACACAAGCATAGCATAACTTCCATGTCTCTTTTGATTTTCACAAGTGTGGCCAATACTTGTTTGCTTTCAAAATACATCTAACAACATCCAAGAGTAACCACCTCCAAATCTTGTTTGAATAGGTGTGTAAAAAATCTGTTCTGTTAGCCAGGACTCTCACAGTAATTTGGTTTCTTTTCAAATTTGACCTCCTGCTAGCGTACAAACAATAGTGACTAAATGCATTTAATACATATGCTGTTAACATTTAGTACGTCTTCCTAGCAGTCTTTAAATTCATAGTGTATTTCCAAAATCTCATAAAGTCAACACTTTCCCCCCATATTTTTACATGTTATGGGATAGATTTGATGACGTGCTGAGCACCAGATCAGCAGTGTGCTGTATGGTCAGCATTCGTTCGTGGCCCACACATTTCAGACCTGACCCTTGGTAGCTAAGTATGGGCCAGCATTTAGAAAGGGAAAGCAGTGTTCAGCACTGGGCAAACTGATTTATGAAAAAGGCCTTTACTGACCTTCATTAGAATCTATGTCTGCCTTAAGAGCCTGCTAATAAATGGAGCACCAGCACTAGCTGATTGCATGTTACAGTCCCTAAGCTGCATATTGCTTTGGAGCTCGAGGTTTGCCATCTGCTCCTTGGGACATTTCAGTCTGTACTTGTGTTCTATCCAGCACATGGGGTCCCAATAACTCTATCTGTTGGCTCAGTCTATTGTGTTATCCTAGTTGTCTTTACTATTATTTGATATCACTGCATTAATTGTGCAGCTTCATAATAGAAAATTCCAAATTACCATAGATCCAGGTGTGTGACATTCTATAAGCACTGAGTGCATTTGTTAAAGGCACGAAGGTTCTAAAATGTCAAGACAGATCTTCCACTAGCATGAGACCGTTTCATGAAGTCATAGGACAGTTTTACTCATATTTTAGAGTAAATAAAAAAGCAAATCTATTGTATACACTTTCCTAGCTTTAACCCACTTTTGGAATGCTTGGCGCTGTTTTAGTGGAAGTAACATCTCTGTCTGATTTGCTCTGGCAAATGTAAGCAGGGCCATTATTCTAGCTCCAAAGGAGATGTAAATGTTTAAATTACACACAATAAATATTTCAAACTTCTTGCTTCAGGCATATGCACAGGACATTTACAACCAGGCATATCATATGCTCTAGCAAATAATTTCTAAGAATGTATATTCCAATAAAGTAGTTGTCACATATTTTATATTCCGTGCACAGCAATCTTGACAAATTCATTTTGACACCAGCTACTCGTGCCTGGGATTAACAAGAAGAGAAAATGGCACTAAGTTTGAACATTTGTCTTCATTACTCAAAGCATTTCAGTTTCTTTCTCCTGTGAAGATGATCAAATCACATATGCTAGAGGGTGTCTGAGCAATATGTACATCCTTAATGAATAATCAGCAACATTTGAAATCATGGAAATGAGGTGATTGTGTTCTGCCTCTCTTTTTGCTTTCATACAACAGCAGTAAAATCCTTAGTTGAACATGCTGAAGTTCTCACACTCAGAGCAGCTCCGAGGTGCTTGGCACAGACAGGTGAGGCAGGGCAAGGGTAGGCTTCCAACTGAACAGTCATGGAGGACATGAGGGCAGTGCCACCAGTGAGCAGCCTGAGGGACAGGCTGTCTCACGTGGCAGGTAAGGGCTTCTGTACGGGGAAGGAAGGGACACCAGCAGCAGCTGTGCTGCCTCGTCGAGATGATACAAGTGGGAAGTGCAGAGCTGGCTCAGCAAATTTTTTTTAAACTCCTGGCTAGTTTACTGACCTACATAAAAGTGCCTACAGTATTCTTTTAGTGGTACAAGCAATTAGTTGGAAGAAATACTTGCAACTTAAATATTCCTGTTGATATGATTGAAAAGGAGGCAAATCCACTAATGAACAGTGAGACCCTTGAAGTCAGGTTCCCATCCCTTACCTCTTTGTCCCATTGTCAGTTACAGAATTCTCAGAGAGGACACAGCGTTTATGGACAAAGCAGAAATTGAGGATTTGTTTGATTTATCGTTATAGAAATGCTTAGTAATTCTCTGCTGCCATTCTGTTCCAAAACTGCAGTGTAATCATTTGGCACCTTTACCCTTCTTACTGCTCTTTGTGTATAACTGTTTGTAACACAAGAAGAAGAATCAGTAGGGCATACCAAGGAAAATGATGTGTTATTCAGAAAACAGCAAATTTTGCCCTATATGGAAGAAGAAATGGAAGATTATCTCTTCTACTTTTTTTGTTAAGCTGCACTCTTAGAAGATGAGGGTGCAGTCTGTGGTGCATCCATCAAGCTGCATGGTTAAGTTTAGACAAACCAAGTGATTTAAAGTACAGTTCGCATCTGACTGGGAAATATTTTCAACTGTACCAAGAATATCTTACAGACCAGATAAGACCTGATCACCAGATTTAAACATGCCTAAATGACCAGGTCTTACACATCAGTTTTTGATTCACTAGAATTTCTAGGACTGAACTTAGTTTAGATTTTATTTGAACTACGGTATATTATCAGTTGAAGCATTTTTTTTCTTGTTGCAACTGTCCATTTAAATATTCTGTAGAAACAAAAACATTTTACGAGATAGAATATTTTAAATCAAAACTGAGCACTGTGGCAGTAATAGTCTTCTTGGTAAGATGCAAAATACACACGATTTATCTGTCACCACTATATTCCATACTTTAATACATTATACTTCAGGCTTTGCTATGTCAAAAAATTTCCAATGACAAGGTTTAACAGACCAGAAGAAAAACAACCATTTAGATGCATGAATAGAAATGCTAACACTGTAGGTTACAAGTTAGGGTAAAAATTAACACCATGACACTTGACGCAGGTAACCGAAGTGCTAAGCTTCAGCACGCTTTTTTTTAATAGGTTTAAAAGACACATCAATGCTTCTGGAAAAGAGACACAAGTTTCAGAAGGTACTTTATTTTGATTATCTCCCTGGGGTAGCTAAATACAAATCATTACATCATTAATGGATGTATTGGATCAAAATTTACATGTCCAGAGACATTCAGTTAAGGCACTAGTTGGTGGTACTGTTCTTCGAAGAACGATCCAAAATGTGTCTAGATAACAGAGGACTAAAATACTGCTTTCATTATCTTTATTTAGAAATTAAGAGTCAGGCAGAGGTAAATACATACTTTCAGTAACAGGAAGGAAATAGGACAGCTCTACAGCCAGAAAGAGAGGTACAAACTAGTTTCATGCAGACTGTTTATACGATAAGGCAGTGAAAGCTTTTCTGATGTTGGCAACAAATGCAGAAAAATTGTTAGTCTCTCTCAGTTTGAGCTGTAACTCTGCAATACAGTCCAGAGGAGGAGTACAGGAAGTCACTAAAATGACACAAATTTGCAAAAGATTAGACTACTATTAAAAAAAAAAAAGATTCGATTTTTCCACTCTTATGAAATATTGATGTAATTTGTTCTCTTTTTATGTTTTAGCTTACATCTGCATTGTTTTTGAGTAGCCCCATTTTTTCAGCAAAGAGAAAGCCTCAAAGAACGTAACAGGTTTTTTGATCTCCTGACCTCCCACTCAGTGCTGTGCTCCCATCTGAGTTGTTACAGCAATTCCCAGGTATCCACAGCCTGCTCAAAAACCGAAACTGTTTCTAAATTGTTTTGTTGCTCTGTAGGCAGGCAGATTGTAAACTGATTAGCCCAGCATATGATAGACTTTTAACTTCAACAGCTTAAATTTGAATTCGTAAACCCAGAAATCTGTTCAGTTCATAGCTAGAGGTATGGCAGAGCCCCAGCAGCATCTGTCCAGAAGCTATCCAGTACTCAAACTCCATAACTGAAGTAAGAGCCATAGAGCAAAGCCAGCTTTATGATCCAAAAGGCTGTGCCCTTACAGAACGGAAATGATGGATTTCAAGTTTTATTCTTTCACCTATGTCACCCTTTTTCTGCCCTCTAGGCTTCTGGAACAAGTTGAATTATGCCTGTCAGCACACACACCCACTGTAGCAGAAACAAACTACAAAATGAAGCTTTATTTCTGTCTATCCTTCTCCTGCTTTGCTCGATACAAAGTACACAGCATCTCCACAAATGGAAGGCAGTGAAGATAAGAAGTTATACTCTCATGTAAGTTAACAAGACAAGCATAATTAAAGACACAATATTACCACTGCAAGATTTTTCCTTCAGAAATTGGGAGATAAAAGATTACAACCAAACTGCACTTTACTCCTCTCCTTTTTTCAAAGACAGGTGTCAGATTCAGTCCTCTTATTTAAGTATTCAAAATTCACATACCTTCATAGTCCCCTTGTTCATTTATAGAAAGGGTAAACATGTATGGCTTGTCAGAATCTTTGTGGTCAATGTGTCTGAATATAAACTGTAATTGCTCGTCTAAAATAAACACAAACAGAATTAATGAACACCATTAACCTCTGCTGCAGAGTTACAACGATGACTAAAAATCACAATACAAAGTTAGTTACAATTAATATTCTTAGAACACTCACAAATTAAGCAACCCTGGCCTCTTTGCAAGACAAATGCCTTTTAACATATTTTGCCATTTGAGAGATAATTGTAGTAGCTGGGCTAGGCCAACTGCTCAGGTGTGTAAGCTGGTTGTGTTTTTCACTGCACAACCCAACATGAACCACGCTGTATTAGTGCACACAGAAACTGTGGAAATTACAGAAACCTACCGTGAATCCTACGTATCTCCAGTCCAAGACGCTCTTTAAACAATGTTTTAATCTTGCTCACTCGTTCCACTTTCTCCTTGGCAGCTTCATTTTTAGAAGATTTTACTAGAATTTTAAAATCCGTCATAAGTATCAAAGGCAAAACAAGCACATAAAAAACCATTTAGAACAGTAGAAAAGCCATAAAGAGCAAGTGTTGAAAACAACCCCTCCTTCAATTAAGAAAATTTACTTATTATCCTTTTCTTATTTACTTTCCATTTTCTTCATCAACTCCTCTTTAAGCTCTTGGATGCTGTCAGTCAAGTTCTTCTGCTGCTCTTCTTCTTCATTTAGCTTTGATTTTATTTCTGTCAACTGCTCTTCTTTTTCTGCTACATATTTGCTCTGCTGGAGAATCTCTGAAAGGAGGCAAGAAAATATGAACATAAACAGTTCATTAAGTATGTCCCTGCTATTTAAAACTTAAGTAGTTTGAAATTATTTATGTGAATAAAACACAGTGGAATGCATGCTGCCTTAGCTGCAGAGAGAAGTCACCTTAACTATACCAAGAGCATCATAGGAAAACTTAAAGTGTAAGTTATTCCTAAGAGAAGCTACAAAGTATGGAGCTGATCTGATACTTTAATCAGATGAAATTTGTTTCTGGTGCCAGTACCATATACATCTTGAAAGCCTGAAGATGGTGTCTCACCTGCCCACAGATAGTGACAGAAAGCCAAGAATGGAAACACTGACTGATATGAGAGTTGCAATAATTTTTACCTGATATTCTGAAGTTTACAAAATTCAAAGTTAACCCTAGACTGATGAGCTGAGAGTATTCTCTTATTAATATGGAAAAGGCATAAATAACCTCACAATATTTAGCTCTACTAAGCAATTTAATTTACTTTTCCTACTGCCATCAAAAAATTCTGATACTTCACTGTTTTAAATACTTAAGCTCTATGCAGAGAATTTTTGCCAGACTTATATTTTTGCATCATCAATGAAGTTTTTCAACAAACTGCTTATGACTTGAAATTTACATTGTAAATTTACACTGTATCCAACTGAATATGTTGGTTTTAATTCTATCTGATGTTAATATTCACCTTTTTAAAAGTGAAGTTAAACATAATATTCAGCTGTATTAAGCTAATTTTATAAAGGTTGGACACAATGAAAAAACACCATACTGTACCATTCTTACACTCCTGAATTTTGTCAATAATCAGGTCCTCTTCTTTCAGCTTCTTCGACCATTTCTCTGTAAGGGAAAGTTACTTCAGTTATCTGGAGAAGTTTGGTGATAACCTGCGAAAAGCAGAGTTAATAGGAGCATACAGGCTTTTTACCTGAAAGAGCTTCTATAGTCTCCTTGCACAAATCTCTCAGTGCTGAAGTCTGATTGATCTGTTCAGTGCTATAACTGATTTTAAACTGGATCCAAAACTCTTTCATATCTCTTTCAAAGAGTGTTATTTCATCTTCTGTCTGTGCATTACTCATAGTGCCGCGTCAAACCTGTGAGCGAACAGATGCAGCGTCAGGATACAGGGGGCAGCGGCAGCAGGTGTAACTCAGGACAAACGCCCAGGGCTGCTTTCACCGCCCCGCGTTGTTGTTCAAACCTTTTCGCGCAAGTTGTGTCTGTTGTTACCACTGGCTCAGTAGGAGCCGCGTTTCCCTCGCAACTCTCCCAGCGCTCGGCTACTGCGCCAGGGAAGGCCCCGCGCGGCACCGCCGGCCGCTCCCCGGGTCCCGGCGCNACCCACCGCGCCCGAGCCGCGCACCTTCCCGCCACCAACGGCCGCTCCCGCCCGCCCCGCAGCAAGCGCGCCGCTGATTGGCTGAGGTCCGCCCGGGACCCGCCGGGCCGTTGCTGCGGTAACGAGCGCGCGGCGTGGCCGCCATGATGGGGTGGCCGGACGGGGCCGTGAGGGGCGCGGCCGCCATGATGGGGCGGGCCGGACGGGGCCGGTGCCGTGAGGGAGCGGAAGGCGTCAGTGGCGCCGTTTCCCCTCGGACATGGTTGTTGGCATTGAGATGCTTTCTCAGGGTCTGCTGATAGGGCGGCGGCGGGGCTGCCTGCAGGGGCGGTGTGGGGAAACAGCCTGCTCCGTGCTGAACAAACAGCCGGCTCTCTTATGCTCCTCTGAAACCGCAGCTTGTTTCCAGTGTCTGGTTCACTCGCGGAACACGCTTGCGGTAACCGGTCCTAAATTTTGTGAGGTTCCGAATTGCCTTTTAATTCGCCCGGCCTGAATTTTCTCAAGAGTGTGGATGAAGTTCGTTCTGACAGGAGACTGACCTGCAGGGGTAATTTCAGTCCTTTTCAGTGTGACCAAAACCACCCTACAGTAGCCGTGCCTGTACCCAGTCAAACATTTGCCATAAACCTCTGTCGTAGTGAGTTTGCTCTTTATGACAGTGTGACTGTTTTTTCTCCAGTTGCTTATATTCCCTTCTAGCTCTTGATAAGCACTAGTTTGTGATCCAAGGTAGCAGCCTTCCGTTTATTATGAATGCTGCTTTTAATAATTTTCTTACCATAACTTATGAATTACTCCTAATTTTAGTTTATGCCAGTGCTATTTAGTTAATCCCAGAATAATGTATATTTAACATGGCTTTCAGGATTGCTGTCTGAAAGTATTAATTACTACCTTCCACCCTCCGGATGCATAGTAAAGTCTGACCTGAGACCACCCACTATTAGTTGCATTACTCTTGTACAAACTTCTTGTATAAACACTTCTACCCCACTGTATTCCTGTCTTGTTTGACTTGGACATGCTGTTCTCCAGATTTCAGTTTCCTCGGCATTGTTCCTAAAGCCAATAGACCCCTGTTTCTTACCTGCTTCACTCTTAAATGTACTGAAGTTGCGCTGGTCCGGGGATGAT
This sequence comes from Mystacornis crossleyi, assembly GCA_013400655.1. Taxonomy (NCBI): domain Eukaryota; kingdom Metazoa; phylum Chordata; class Aves; order Passeriformes; family Timaliidae; genus Mystacornis; species Mystacornis crossleyi. The sequence goes on along the minus strand of VYZQ01041203.1, from coordinate 99,067 downwards.
AACCCAGCCATGCATGAATTTGGACATTGTGGAACTATACCTTATGGCTTTTTTTATTTAGGAGCTTTTCTCTCCTAGCCAAGTGCATGCTGTTAGTATAAAGTTTCAGTGTTGCCCCTCACAGCATTAGCCTTTATTATTTGAGCTTGTAACTTTCTGAATACACAATTTTCCCAGGCCCTGAAGTTTAGTAAATACCAGTTAAACTAATCTAAACAAGTCCTATTTTCTAATCCATAATCTTTTGGTGTATTCTACAGCTTGGTCTCTTCTGAATCCTTTTGTTATCACAGATAATGGGTTCACCCCAGAGGATCTGGCCCTAGCTCAAAAATGTTAGGTGTCTTGTTTCATCAGTGAAGTTTTTCAAGATTTCATTAGTCCTGTTCCTTTGTTTTACACTGTCACCCACCGAAGACTAAATATAGTCTGTGACATTTACTGGCAGAATCCATACCTTAACTGATCTCTTTTCTGATTATTCTAGAGGTTTTGAGAGACATGAACTATACTGTAACCTATCTTCAACCTTTGCCACTACTGTCCACCATCAGTTTTTCAAGTGTGTGTTTCAGGGAAGCATGGTGATTTTGGTGAGTCCTAGGTTTCTGTTCAAGCTGACAGCTCTTGCCAGCTACAAAAAGGAAAGTGGCCTCATGACCTAAACTAGTACAGGTCAGATGCTTCTTCAGTCCTCTACTAGGTCTGATTCAAGAGGCTCCATACACAGAAATGCTGGCAGCTGCCCCACCATAACTTTAGCCCAGACACTTGTTCTGAAATGTTTTTTATAAATGTCTGTCGTAGTAAGCCACAGAGTCATCATGCATGGAAAAAAGTTTCAGCGATGATTTACTGTATTTTTAGCACCATGAGCTTGGCTGGAGACAGTTAATTTTGCTATGTACCCCTTTTCTACATGTTCCAGCTCTTCATGGGTGTCCTTTCAACCCCACGTTACTTGGCTAAACTCAAGGTTCCAAGGGGCACAGTAGTAGCCGGTGACAGTTCCCTGCAGTCAAACTGAAGGGCAGAATGTTGCCAACAAAAATCTGTTGCTTTATTTTATTGCTAACAGAAATATCCTGGGCTGTTCCAGTGTGGGTTAAGAGAGCTGAAAAGTCTAGCTCAGGGTTGGAAAGCTGCGGCAGCTTAGGAGGACATTCTAAAGGAACACAAAATTGAAGACCTGGTGCTAATAAATAGACTCAGCTGCTTCTTGTGGCAGGTTTCTGACTGCCTGGGCTATGGTTGGCATAGGGCTAGTTTTAAGAATTAGAGCAGGGTAGTTTCAAGGATTAGAGGATGACAGTGAAACAGGGATCTTATTGGAAAGGGAACTGAAAAATGAGTTGGAGATTTTTGCCCTGATGGGTTCAGTTCCATTTCTTCCTGCAGTTCATGGAACTTGAAGGAATTTTATCCTCTCTAGGTTGCTTCTAATTTCTAAAATGTAGCTCTTCATCCTTAAAATAAGTAAAATTCCTTAGATGTGACTTTTTCATAGGCATGCCATAATTGTATTCTGTGCATTGTTTGTATCGTTTATATTGCTGTACATACAAACAAAAACTAATGTAAACAAGTGCTAAGGTCTGGCAGTTATTGTTATAGTGCACAGATTGGTTGTGTTGGTTTCGTGTGTTTGCATAGTTAACTTTATAGCAAAGAGTAATGACTATACTGACTAGGAAAGATCAGATTAAGGTGGCAGAATGAAGAGAAGGCGTATGGGTTGTGTTAGCTACTGATAAACGTCTGCTGGTCTGTGCAACCCTAAAAAAGCCTGGGTCCAATGAGGAATACATGAGGGCATGGGATAAGAAAGAAAGAAAGTAAACAAAGAAAGAGCGAGCAAGCTTCTTGAAATATTCTTCTCTTCCTAATTAAAAAATTAGGGTATACCTTCTCAGTGTTCCACTTGGAATATATTCACACCTGAGAAAATACCTGTCAGCTGTTGTATACAGTATCTGCTGGTGAACTTAGTATATTGCTTGTTAATCCTTGTAGTTGGTCCAGTGCCAGTGGAAATGCTGGTGTGGAAATTAATGTGATTGTTTAATTAACTAAGCATAATGTACCAGAAAGTTAGGCCCAGTACATAGGCCTCCATTAACAGTGTTTCAAAAGATGTTTGCTTTGATGGCTTTTCCCTCCCTTGCAAACATTTGCTTAATAACATCTGTTGACCATTATGTAATATTTGCTCTAATATGTAGGTGCAAGGGAGCTGTAACCATTTTATCCTTCCTTCAGTGGATCATCAGCATGACTCTTGTTTTTACATTTTACATATATATATTATAGTCTCTGGTTTTGTATGTCTTGGAAAACATAATAAATCAAGAAATTATCAATAAATTAAAAACTATATGAACAGATAGAATTTGAAAGGTTTTTGCTTTGAACTAAGAACTAATTTAATTTCATGCAGGCCATGATGTTGGAGAACCTTTGTTCTCCAACATCAAAACAAGACAAAGCTTTGATTTAAAAATTCAATTGCCTACACTTTCTGACCATTTTGTATATGTCATTCGTTTTCCTTGCAATTCCACATATTAAAATACAGCAAATAGTTTTATTTCATATATTATCTCACATGACTTTGAAGCACGAAGTGCATTACAGAAGCACTCTGCAGTGCTTTGTACAGAGAAGGGGTGAGAGAAGGTCTGTTGAGGATGTTGAGCAAGTATTTCTCCTTTGTCAAAGAAGTTATTAAATATAGTACTTCAAGACATGTTTCACCATCTTTGCTGGTTATTACAGCTTGGAAAGTCTTCAGTGTCTCAGACTTTCATTGGTTGTGTACTACGACAGGCAGGAGAAGAGACTGCTAGCATGTCAGTTATTCATTTCCTCTTGGATGGAGCAGGACTGCCTCTCCCACAGAAACACACTTACCTGTTCCACAGTTTCCGTGGTGTCTGTTTTGTAGATTGTGGATTTGTTGAGGTCTTTTAAACACCCTTTATAAACTTGACTCCTGTGGTATCTCTAAGGTGAGGATGTAGGAGCTTCTGAAACACTCAGAAAGAGTGTAGGAGAAAATGAAAGCCTTTTTGCTTGCTGTTAGTTGTTAGTCTTTATTATGTCTGAGGTGCTTATCTTTCTATCTAAGCACAAGAATCAGCAGCAAAATCCTGAAAATTATTATCAGGATGTCTTCAGCATTTATACTAAAAGAGGTTAATTTACTGAAACATTGCCAAGACATTCAAACATTATATTTACAAAGTTTCTGGAGAACCAAAGTGTGCCTGAGAGGTTCTGTCTGAAGAAGAGTTCAGCCTGAGCAGGTGCATCACTGTCCCAGTGCATAGATAACATGAGCAGGTGGGTTTGAATTTATAAATAGAACAAACATGCAAAAAGTTATTGCAAGAGTTGTGCACATCCTGCATCAGAGGCAATTTTTCAGATACCATTGAGTAACAGTGACGCCATTAAAGAGGGACTGTAAAAAGATCTATTTTATTACTTGGTAGACTCTCCTGAGGACATTAAATTGTATCTCGATGGAAGCTTATATATTGCAAAATATTTTTTTCCTGATAGAAAAATAGTTATTTAGATTTCACCTCATTATAGTGGTTGCTCTTTTAACCAAGTACTAGATGTAAGATGTCTGTTTTTCAGCTGACTTGATATTTGCACTCATGTTTGAAGCTCACTATTCTTGCTGAACTAGATTGCAAAACAGATTCAGCTTTTCCACATTTTTGCATACTAAACCCAGACATGTCTAAAAGAGTGATTTTTTTATTGTTGTCATAGTCTTACTTATCTTTAAAGGCAAGATACTTCTGCACTAAAAAAAAATGTAGCAAAAAGACATTTCCTTTAGCAATAAGGTGTAAAGAGTTATTAGAGAGAGATTTCTAATCAAGTATGGTCTTGGGAAAGTACTGGGAGAGGGAAAAATTAATTCCATCCATTAATTTATATGACAGCACACTCTGAAAAACAACAAGGTATACAGCTTAGCAAGAAAAAAATGTCCTCAAATATTTTCAGCTAAAAAGCTAGGAAATATTTTTGTTGAAATATCCTGAAATTTTGAATTTGGAAGGGTTTCCCTTGAAATCAGATAATACTAGCTGAAGTGAATAATTCAGTCAATATATAGAAAAACATTATAGTTATTCAGAAGCAGTGCATAGAAACTTTTAGCTGTAAAATTTTCTATATGGCTTAATGCAATTGGTAGCAATAAACATACAGGATTTAAATCTGCTAAAAAATTTCTGACACCAGACTATTAATAACTAAAGTAAATGGGAGTAGTTAAAGTAAATGTGAGATTGTGTCAGGAAGAGAAATCTACGTCCATTTAATTGTCATGCCTTATTTGTTGAATCTACTTAATGTTTCCGTGTGACTTCCCTGACCACACATCATAAAGCCCTCTTAAGCCATTAAGCCCCTCTTCAGCAAAAACAGTTAAGTAGTTCACATCTTTGTCTCCACAGCTTGTGCAGTTTAGCTTGAAGTGCATGGAAAGATTATTAGGGAAGTGTGCAGTACATATATAGAGCTGCTTTTGTCTTCTCACTCACAGTGTTTCAGATACACAGATAATAATTTGATAGAATATATGAATACATCAGAATATTAGAGCCTGATAAAGAGCTCCAAGTTTTCCTCTTGTCACTTGATAATATCAGAAGTTTGTCTCATCAGGCTTTTAGTACCCATTTAATCTCTTGTAGAAAAAGTTCTTTTCATGAATCCACCTCAAATGAACATAATATTCTATGCTACAGTTATTAGTACTGATATTGATAAATCTGATAGGCTTAATATATTATCTGCTGTAATCTTTTTAACTCCTGCTGTGTGGCAGAATCCATTTCCTCTCAGCTGTTGGCTCTGGAGAACCTCTGTGCTTCACTTGGGAATAGTTCAGGGAAATACACCCAGTTTCTGTTCCCAACCTTGCTCTGTTTTGTAAATCACATCTCATTTCTGTCAGGCTGGGCAGCCAGAAGTGGGGGCTGTGGCTCCTTCTGGCAGAGGGCGTAGGACTGCATTGTGTAAGCAGTGCACAAGAATGGCAGTACTGAGAGATGCCTCGGAGACTGAGCATCATCTGCACTGTGCCCTGGATTAACAGGCCTCTTGTATGAAGGAAACAATTGTTTTTCAGTATTTTAAGAATATTGTGGCTTTGAAAATAAATCTAGAGCTCAACAGCATTGTTGATATGTGGATGCTGGTTGCATTTTCCTGACTGAAAAAATGTGTTGTGCAAAGTATTAGTTGCAGCATGGTAGCCAAGTTCTGTGTCAAAGTGAGATGTACAGCTTCAGTGACAGCTCTGTAAAGATTAGTAATTTGTGTATTCTTTCTATCCTTTATACAGGCAACACTTAATGAAGTACACACATTACTAATGTCCATCCTGCAGAGAAATGAACTGTGAAAAAACTTAAGTAAACATGTTCCAACTGTTCATACAAAGGATTACACAAGTCACATATTGTGTTCCACAAAACTTTCCCCACAATTTGCTGCTGCTCAGCATGTACTTCACTTAGCTTCCTACAATTAAAATTTGCAAAGAAAAAAGCTTTCCAGTGCTAACAGACTCATGTGCTTTCCCAGAGATTTGGAGCCACGTGTTTCAGGAATGGCTGGGTACACCACGCCAATATGATATAAAGGCAACGTCAATCACCTTCTCTCACTTTTTAATAGCTCCCCTCCATGATTCTCATTCTCTGTCACTAGAAACTTAAGATTAAAGGAACTTCACTATATTTCAAGTACAGTTGAAGCCATTAAGATGGATCTCCTTCATAGCAATGGCGTGCTTATCATTCAGCATTTACAGAGGGACTACAGGGCTTACCAGGATTTCCTTAATTTTATGTCACATGTTGGCGATCCCCGGAATATATTTTCAATTTATTTTCCTCTTTGGTTTCAGCTCAACCAAGTGGTTGGTACTAAAATGATATGGGTGGCAGTCATTGGTGATTGGTTCAACCTCATATTTAAATGGTAAGAAGTTGGATTTGTTTTAAAATTTGGTATTTTTAATAATAGTTTTTATATCTAGCTCAAGTTTAGAAAACTTTCTGTGAATAATGTACTAGTAGACTTTCCCTGGTAATTCTAAAATAGGAATTCACAATGAAGATATTTAAGATATGTTTGAAATGACATGGTAAGATAAGAAAAACCTGTAGAACTATTATAGAATAGATTTGGAAATATAGCTCTTCATATTCTTTGTAAGATTATTTATCATGCTTTCCTGAGGCCTTCTTATGCAAAAATCTTTTCATTGAATTTCTGCTTCATTTTATTTTATTTTATTTTTTGTCAGGATTTTATTTGGCCATCGCCCATACTGGTGGGTGCAAGAAACAATGATTTATCCTAATCAGTCAAGCCCATGCCTTGAACAGTTTCCTATAACATGTGAAACTGGACCAGGTAAGAAATGCTGGAGATTACCTTGGTACATTTAATTGGGATAGTGGCTTCCTAACAGGGATAGGGGGAGAGAATGTGACTTATGAAGGTCTTATATGATACACAAATCTCAGATACACAAATCTCATTTCTGTTATGACAAAATTTTTTACTTCATTGCCTTACAAAGATGTAAGGGAGGGGGATTTGCTTTAAAAATAACTACTACTAGAATGAACTGGCATATTGGAAAGAAATTTTCACAAAACTTGTGAAATACGTTGTTTAATGTGTTCTAAGAGCACGGGGCTGTAGAGTTTGAGGGCTTGTTCACTGTTGGCAGAAATGTTCAAACTCCAAAACCCAAGTAGGTAGTTCAGTGTAAATAACAATAGTCTCAGCAATCCATAACATAATGTATCACAAGTGGGAAAGGGAACCCCTATTCCCAGAACCAGACACTGGTACTGAATGTGTGTGTGGGAGTATGTGTACAAATATATGGGGAAAGATTATTTTTGAAATGAACTTTTTCAATATATTTTCACTTTTTATGTCTCATTATCTTCTCTGTGGAACTCAAATGTAACACTGCTGAAGTTAAATGAACTTGTGAAACCCTAATATGTGAAATAAGATGAACTTGCTTTGAGCTAACTGAATTTAGTTTAATTCATTGTGCAAGAAAATACTGACTGTGGAAATGATGTGCTTTGCATCTTGTCAGTGCCACTGAAAGCTTTTAAGCAGTTTGCATAGCTATATTTTGTTAACAATATCCTGCATTACATCCCATTGTAATTGTGAACGAGAAGCTTAAGCCCTTGTATGAGGCAGGGTTTAATAATGCCTGGTCTGTAGGTGATCTGCAGTCTCTTTCAAGTTAATTCATTTGAGACCTAATGCAAAGTATTAAAGTCCTTCAGTTCTCATCAAAAGCCTTCAGAACGGAGCCCATTCAGTGCTGTGTAGATCCAAGCCCTGGCTCAAGAGACAGTCAGTGTGTTTCATTTTGATTCATTGAACCAGAAAGTGTTTCTTCTTGTTACTGTCTTTCTGAAAGGTCATTCCTATTTCTGTTCGGTCGGTAAAACTGTCATACTGATTCCTTCTTTGCACTTTATAATGACCACGTTTTCTCCCACCTCCAGACTTGCCCTAGACCACTGACATTGTCACTGATCTGTTTCTCATTAGCAAGAGGAGGTGCAGTCAGTGCAGCTGGTACTCACACACAATCGTTGTGTGAGCTTATGTATTACTTCACACATTTTTTAGATAGCAATTTATATTAAAAGATTAGAGAAGCAACCACAGACACGAGAAAAGCAGATCCAAATACTGCTAGGATAACCTGAACCCCAAACTCCGTGTCTCAGCAAAAGGGAAAGCAGAGGGAACTGTTCGTATGACTACACAGCAAACAGTTTAGGACCTGAATTTGGTTTGTACTTCTGGAATTAACTGAACTAAAACCCTGAAGCCATTTTTTTCTGGTATTTGTAAGGCTTTAAGATAAAACTTAAAACTTAAGACATTAAAAACTTAAGATAAAACATAAAACTTAAAGTTGAATTGATGCTATTTCTAGTAGGTAATTTGCAGGTGAGCTATGAAATATTATTCCTAGATGACGTTTTCCTGGATGACAGCAAAGAGAATACTGACATTTCAAATGCTGACATACAACATTACTGTTCCCTTATCAGTGATGTTTGTTCTGTTGTGAGGTTTAGGAGTGCACATCTGTTAGGAAATTACCAAGAGCTGGTAGAGTGACTCTAAATGTATTGCCAAGCAGAATAGCAAAAAATGAATTCAGGGAGTCAGAAATCATTGTGCTTGTCCTGCCTAGACATTTCTGCTTTTCTACTTCACTGAAATATTCTTTTACTCTACACACTACTACATAGTGCTGGATCATAATTATTCTTTAGCCAAAATTATTTCTTCTGACAGTGAAATAACCCTGTCCCTTCTCTTTTGTCTCCACAGAAAGCCAAGATGTAAAGGTCTAGGAATTACAGATTCCAACCATCTAATTTTCTCTTTCCCTATTTTGATTTGTTGAATGTAAATCTGGTGAACAGGGGAAAGAAAGTGACAGAATAGTTTTAGGAATCACTTCCCTTGCATCATGCCAGCATACCTTGTTTTTTTGGTGATTTTCACAGTTGTTGGAACTTCTCTTCATGTTTCTTCCAGTGAAATTAAAGTTTTCTTTTTTTAAATTAAAACAAATTGCACATATATTATTATAACCTGGACTAAAAAGAAGTCGCTGTTGTTCTCTGTATGAGAGAGTGTTCCCTGTTGTGGACTACTGTGGGTGCAACAATTAGAGCATCATTTCACGTGCCAGTTTCACTGACAATCCGTTTTTAATCCAGTTGATATTGTACAACACCTCAAAATTTATGAAATTAATCAAAGTACAGCATAAAGACACAGTCTTTCCANTTGCTAATGAGACACAGCTCACAATCGTTAACACCATGGTAACTGCAGAAGCAGATAACTTTAGATAGCACTTCCAAAAGGCAGTTTGGAAGTGCTATCTAAAGTTATACTGGTACTTTAGAATGTTGCAAAGAGCTAAATCGCTGTTGCTCCCCTTAATTATGGGGATGCTCATTCAAAACTATTCTCATGTGATCCTCATATATAACTCCTGCATTCCACACCACAGCTCTAGTTAGATGCTGGTTTTTATTTTTAAATTCAAGTAATGGGAAAATGCTATGTTTGCCAATCAAGATTCCTCC
>VYZQ01041203.1:75912-89654 GCA_013400655.1 Mystacornis crossleyi | reverse complement strand
CATACCTTGTTTTTTTGGTGATTTTCACAGTTGTTGGAACTTCTCTTCATGTTTCTTCCAGTGAAATTAAAGTTTTCTTTTTTTAAATTAAAACAAATTGCACATATATTATTATAACCTGGACTAAAAAGAAGTCGCTGTTGTTCTCTGTATGAGAGAGTGTTCCCTGTTGTGGACTACTGTGGGTGCAACAATTAGAGCATCATTTCACGTGCCAGTTTCACTGACAATCCGTTTTTAATCCAGTTGATATTGTACAACACCTCAAAATTTATGAAATTAATCAAAGTAAAGCATAAAGACACAGTTTTTCCATGCTTCAGATACATTTCTAAATTTATTAGGAGACTACCCAAAATGTTAATTACCTGGATTGTAATATTGCTAATGAGACACAGCTCACAATCATTAACACCATGGTAACTGCAGAAGCAGTCACAGCAGCACTTAGCTACACAGTTAGATGGAAAGACAAATCTGCTGTTACCCTTCACAGGTCAGTGTCTTTCCATGATTCCAACTCATTATATTCAGGTATTTCTTTATATATGTGCTATGTTTTTAATGGACTTAATTTAAACAAATATTCATTCTGTTCTATCTTGTAAAAAAACCAACAATCCTTTATTATGATCTACTTCAGCTGAAGAAAAAGTATATTAAGAGGATTTATCTGTTTGTATAGGCTGGTATTTATCAATTTACAGACATTGCATACGATATGTCAGAATCAGTTCTATTAAAAGTTGTGTCAAATCTTCAGTGCTGGAAATTTTTAATTCTATTGTCACTATGTATTGGATTTTTTTGGTTAGTACATAAATTTACTGCTTTGATGGTCATCCTTCTTAGCCCATGTTAAAACAAGTGCACGTAATGTTGATGAAATTCACTGTAATGTGTTGCTCAGCTCTGTGGGAAAGTCCTGCAATTGCTTTGGTGGCTGTTCTTTCCAAGGCTGACAAGGTTGTTCTCACACTATGTGAATTTTGTCATGAAATAATTGAACTTTTGCATTGCATATAGCTATGACTTCATGATGAGAAATATGTTTAAGATATTAGTGCTAATTTAACCTGCCACTGATGAGTTTCATCACTTAAACCACAGAGGTGTCTTGAACCTGAAACTTCTCAGGTCTGTTCCTGTAACCACTCTGGATGTTCTAGTACTGACTGCTAGTTTTGAATCATCTGATTCTAAACTGCTCTACTTAGTAAACCTCTGCCTGGTAAAAGTATGAGCCTTACATGATGGGGCTTGGGGTAAGTAAGTAGATGAAATAGCTTGTCTTAATTTTTAAGCATCTTCCTTTTCCCTCTTAGACTAACATGGTCATTCCTCTGGAGTATTTTTTGGATTATCCAGATCAGTGTGTGCATCTCAAGAGTATTCATAGCAACACATTTCCCTCATCAAGTTGTTCTTGGAGTATTTGCTGGTAATGCTGCTGTTTTTTCTTTTCTTTTTAACTTGTATGCAAAAATTTTTTTTAATTGAGAGAAGATAAGAGATTTTCTGTAGTTCTGCTCATCTTGCAGCCCCAGTGGTGCTCTCGACTCTCTGGAAGATCAGGGATTTGATAATAGTCTAAAGGTAAAAATTGTGAGGTAGGATGTACCTGCTGCCTATGTCATTCACACAGCAAAGGGAGTGAGCCCTTGTCCACCTGCCGGTTGACGCTGACTGTGTTGTGTCCACACTGCCTCAGACTAGCTCTGACCGCTCTGTACTGGCTGCATCTGATCTTTTATTGTGCTGCCTGTGTGGAAGAGATCGGAGAGGAAGTTGCTCCCACGTGGCTCTGACCTTTCCTCTCAGGAGGAAGCTATTTGGGTCACTTCAAATGGTGTCCAGGTGCAAACTAGCATGTATGCAATGTGGCAAACACAGAGAACTGGGGCAAAACAGAGAAAAGATAGCAGGACAAACTCCCCTGGGTGATTCAAGGTGCTAAGGTACATTTTTCAGAGTTACTTAAGCGTATTTCAAATTGGTATTCAGGGAGTCCAAACTATGAGTATAGTATCTAGTATCTATCTGATTTTAAGGAGAGTGACCAGTGCATTGAGCAGAGGCTTCCTGCTCATTTTCTCTTTCATGGATGCAGTGCAGCCTGGGCAGCCCTGGCTAACAGCTTTCCCTCTTCACAAGCAGGATAAAATGAGTACAAGAGAAGATAAGTGTGTTCTGTGTCTTTTCCTTCAACACTCAAAGCCTGTGTGGGAACTGGTGTTGAATTCTGCATTGCTGGAGCCAGTCTTTGAGTGAGGGACTCTTTTGGAAAAGGAATATTCCAGTTTACATCTAATATTTGATAGGTTGTCATCTGGGAGATGCAGTCAGGCCTTAAGGTATGCCTCATATCAAAACCATATAGTGCTTGGTATTTAGGTTTTTTTTCCCAAAGTGGCAGTTTTGAGTGGGAGGAAAGGTTTTTTAATGTACTGCAGAAGTGTTAAATTATGTGTTTATATGTGTGCATATATATACACACACATAGGTATTTATTACATAGATATATTCTTCTGTCTTCAAAAGTTGAATTCTACAGGGACACCGTAGAAAATGCTGCTTCAAAGTACAAGTGTGTTGTTCCCTGTAACACTGAGTTTCTAATCCGCAGGCATTCTTGTGGCAGAAGCATTTGAGCATACCCCTGCTATTCAGACAGCAAGCTTGAGAATGTACATCAAGACAAACCTGTTTCTTTTCATCTTTGCCCTTGGCTTTTATCTGTCCCTCAAGCTTCTTGATATTGACTTGCTATGGTCTGTTCCAAAGGCCAAGAAGTGGTGTGCCAACCCAGACTGGATAAACATTGACACAACTCCATTTGCTGGACTGGTGAGGAACTTAGGTGCACTCTTTGGTTTAGGTCTTGGAATTAATTCTGAAATGTTCATCACAAGCTGCAAAGGTAAAAATAGCTGCAAGATAAGTTTCCGCATATTGTGTATAGCTGCTTCTTTAGCTACGCTGCAGCTGTATAATTTTGTTAAGATACCTACTCATACTGAGTATTTGTTCTACGTTCTCTCTTTTTGTAAGAGCGCAGCTATGCCTCTGACTGTAGTTGCCTTGGTTCCATACTGTGTCCACTCGTTAATGAGGACAACTGAAAAGAAACTTAATTAGGTAAAGTTTCAAAGCGGTTAGCGATGTGGGGATGGATGTGAGCTGTTTAAGAACCCTCTGCAAAGGCAGTTTCGCTAACTCATTTTAACCAAGGGGATGCCACTGCATCTTTGACATACTCCTGGTAAGTAACCAGTACATCCAAAATCAGTACACTCAAGAATGACTTTGGCAGCTCAGAAATATTAGTTGCTGATTTTATTCCTAGAAATACTGCAAGCGCACTGCAGTATGGTTAGAAATGGCCCAATACTCTGGGTCATAACAAAGTTTTAAAGTATAATCAACTGGCTTTATTTAGCTATATGGTGGTCTTTTAGTTCTGTCCATCTCTAGCTAGATGATGCTTCCAGCATCACTTGTACATAGTGATACTCGATATTTCATTTTTTTATATATAGATACTGTGTGTTAAACTGCTACATAATGGTGTGACAGTATCACACCACCTACGACTGTATGGCTGTACCCAGACACTGTGAAAAAGGCCAGCATAGTTATAAACAAGGTTTTAGATTTAACTTATTGAGCTTCCTGAGCAAACCAGCTTCTGATTAGGTCAGATAAGGAAAAAAAAAGTTTATTTCCATTAGACTCTGTAGAATATATTTTTGCATTACTGTGTGGTTTTTTGTCATTTTTACTTTTTGAAAGTGGTCACATGAATCATGAATGATACAGATCACACCTTTGATAGGGAAAATGCATAAATATGGTGTAAAAAAATCTTTGGGTTCTGTACATCTGCACAGAGCAACAAATGAAAAAAGTTGTCAATAATGAAATTATCTCAGTATACGATCTCAAGAATTTGTTCATGCTCCTGTATTGCAAAGGTAATTCTCTGCTAATTCTCTCAGATCGACAGTCACAAGCCTGAATCACTGTTAGTAGTTGTGTAAATCTTGAAAATATGGTTGCAGACTGTCACTTCAAGTTTATATTCTTTTCAGCTTTGTTTAACTAAGCACATAAGTAACAAATATGTTGAATATATGTTTGCTATATAAAATGGATGTTTTAAATAGGCAAATGGGGGGTACTTCCCCTTTTTATTCATTACATGGCATCTATTGCTGTATATTCCCTTTCAGTGCACAATCTAAGCAATATTTTGCTGATACCATCCCATAATACTTAATATACAAGCTATATATATTTATAGCCTTAGTATGCAAGGCTATAATATAGGTGGAATGAGGGCTGCATATGTATGATCTGAAAGTAAAAAGGCTTAAAAGATGTAAACATGATATTGCTTCTAGACTTCCAGTTAGGTAGGAGATAATTGAAATTGAAAGAATCTTATTTAATTGGGTGAACAAGGTGAATAGTTTGGTGTTGGCCTTTGGGAATGAACAAGATACAAATTACAGAAGCAAATCTGAGACACGCATCCTTAATTAAGAGCCTAGTAAGACTACCTTGACTTAAGAAAATTAGACATCTGCTTTTAACAGTCTGAGGAGTATTCTGCTGTGCGCATCTCCTGGTATCTTCTGTAATGGTTCTCTGAACTTTTTTTCCCTACAGCAGCTGACCTGAAACCAGTCTTTTCTATAATTGTGACTCCTTAAACAAAATTACTAAGCTAATGGGACTAGACACAAAAAATGAAGAACAAAGACAGCTATGACAAAGATTTCAGTTGTGTTCAAGTTGTTGTGTGCTTTGTTATTCCCTACCAGTGAGATGACCTACAGAGGCATCACAGAACAGTAGCAGGTTGGTTGAGCTGTTGTTCTGTTCCTGGTTCCTCCAAGCCAGCAGTAGGGGATTCTTCGTGCACAACTGTCCGATGTTCTCTCCAAGCAGGATCTGGATTTAGTGGCAATTTTAAACTGGGAGTTATGAGTACATATCACATTTCTAGGCTTCTAATCACATGAGAGTCTCTGTTTCCCCTCACTGACAAAGAATCTTGGTGGCTCTGCTGGGGTAGGCACAACCATAAATGTAGAATGACAATTGGCGTTTCTGTAGTATTCTTCTAAGGTCTGTACAGGAAGACATGGGCTCTCACTTTCTTGGAATGTCCTATTAATTCGTTCTGTAATTTCAGTGCTTCGGGGAAAAGGACACAGAACACCTTCCTGTCTTATTTTCACTTATGTTTTCTGCAACTATTAAAACATTACTAAAACAAAGATTGGTGGGAAACCTGAATAAATTTTGTGTAATTTTACCAGTAACTTCAGAAATTAACTGACTGCTAATGCAATGGCCATAGGACACTTTCTGAGCAGCTGAGTGTATTGTGGTATAGAGATTTGTGCAACTGCTTGAAGAATCTCAAAAGAGGGCTCCCAAACCTTCAAACAGAGTTAGTCTTTTCCAGAGTGGTGGGATAAAAAAGTGTCAAGATATAATTGTGATATTTTGATAGAATTAAATTCGAAAATCAGGATCCAGGCATTTAGTTGTTGCAGTGAAATAAACCTGCATGTCCCTTACTCAGGCTTTAGTAAATTTATTGCAGTTGAAAATTACAGTTCAAACCTTATTTAAATAGACTGTGTGACCGTACTAAGAGTTCAAATTGTTAAACATTTAAGCTGTAATTTCACCTGGCCTTTGCAGCCCTTTATATTGTTAATATTTGGAACAGATACAACACATATACACTTACAGGATGAGCTAACTACTCAGCCTAGTTTGGGCCACAAACCTTTTGAATTAAGGTTTTCCTGTGTAACAAAGAGGGTGGAAAGTGTGTGACAGATTCCCTTGCTCCCAGTAGAAATTTAACCTTTTATTCTTGACTTAGAGATGCCTATAATAGCACTGGGATAATGCTATCCCAGAAGTACTTCCGTCTCTCTGCAGGAAGATTCTTATAAGCCAGGAGTTATATCAAGTGAAGGTGTCCCTTGCTCCTCGTACAAACTAGCTGACAAGTTGTCATTACATCCAGTTCACAACACTCTTGCTACTATGCAGCTTTTCTTTCTATCCTCCCCATTCCCTGTTTAGCCTTCTTGTTGGAAGGACTCTGGGCCCAGACACACCGTCCTACCCAGAGCAGTTTAGGTGGAGCAGGGGCTGTATTTGCAGAGCAGTTACTTAGGTGCTACCCCAAAACACTATCGTGGTTATATCTATCCAGAGGAATAGGGTGGTTGGAAAATGCAGCTGCCATGGACCACGCAGAGGAGCATACAGCAGGAGACACCAAATGGCACCATCTACTGCCAAGACAAACAACTCAGGTCTGGCTTGAAAGATGTAAGCAAATGCCTTTGGAATGGTTCGGGATTACTGTCACCAAGCCCCAGGGCTGGGACATTTTACCGGTGAGGCAGCTGCAGCAGCAAGACCAGTCCAGCTCTGCACTGAGCATTCCATCAGGGCTGGTTGCTCATGCCCAGACGTACCATGTAGCACCACTTGCAATCCAATCCCTTTGCACATGTACCGTGGGTCTTTGTAATCGAGTGCTTGTCAACAGCACGTAAGAATGAAGTGGCAGGAGGTGGCACCCAAAAATGTGCAACTGCTTGTGTACACGGTGAGTGCGTTCTGTTGGAGCAACACAATTCCCAACACTTAGCGCTTGGTATTTCCTTGCTGCCTGAAAACAGGATGATGTTAAATTGAAGAGCAGCAGCACTACCACCCAGCTTGGGCTGTGGCCCTGTGCTCCTGCAGGGAGACAGCAGGCTCCTGTGCAGGCAGGGGCCAATGTCCTTGAGTTGGCCTTCTCAGCAGCTCCATCCTGAACAGCAAACCCTTGTCACAGACAGGATCCAATTACCCAGAAATACTTGCTGGCTGCTGCAAGATACTCATGTGCTTAGCTGAAGGGTAAGAGAAGAAATGCTAGAGCACAAGAACCAGTAAAAAAATAAAATTTATTGGTTTACTTTGGGTCACAAAAGTATTGTCCTTTAGGAAAAAGAATTATGAAATAAGTATATATAGTCATTGTAATTTTTAATTAAGAGCTGTTCTTTTTCTATGGCCTTAAATACTAATATTAATTATATATCGTATATGTATGTCTGCAGGTTATTGATAGTCGCCCTGTCAATAGCAGTCCTGAGCCATCAAACAAGTTATTGCTCTGAAACATAAAAAGACTAAAAAGATTAAATCCAATAATGCCACCTTTTCTTTTAATTTTCAGTTAAGGTTTAAAATACAGACTTCCTTGGAGAAATAGCCATTTCAGTGCTGGCTGTGTGAGTTCAGTAGGGTATGTGACAGTAATTCTGTTAATAGAGTTGTACCAAAGATAAAATTGGGTTTTGGTGCCTGGAATTAAGGGATGTATCCTAATAAACTTTTTACCCTTACAGCTCTATTTAAGTACTGGTACTCTTGCAGTATTTTATAAGAAGTGGTGTGACTTCTTATAAAGTGAGTGGAAACCTGCTTGCCCACCCACCCAGCCCAGGTACAGATTTTAGGATACGGAGAATGACTTTTCCAGTTAATAGTCTTTTGTTTAAAATCAATATTTATCTATTGAAACTGTAATCTATACTTTCTATTTGCTTTGTCTCCAAGATCCCAGTCACTAAAGAGTCCTCTTATGCTGCAGACAACAACTGATAAAATATTCCAGTGAAACTTGCAGTAGATCTTATAATAAACTGTGACAAATACAAACTTCTCCCAAAAGAAGCTCCTTCCTGACCTTTGTCATTTCTGAATACATTGCTGATCTGTTTATCAACTGTATTTAATGCAAAGAGCTAATTATGCCTATTTTTTCCACCTTTACTCATCATTGTCTTGCCTTCTGAAAAAAAGAACATAATCCATCACCATTTCAATAGAAGTGGTTTAAATAACTGATGATTAAATGTAGAATTTTACATTAATTTAACCAAGGCATTTATTCCTATTGAAAAATCTTTCTGACAGCTGATTAGAGTGATGAGCATTAGCTGGAGAGTGGTGGGCTAGGAAATGATCCTCACCAGCTTCTGTTCCTTACCTTGGTTGCTTTCCTTACTTTTGGGGAGCTGCCTTCTTTGTAAGTACTGACTGGTTTGTTGAAGGGGCACAGCCGTGTCAGTGCTGCAGGTGCACACGAGGGAAGCCCAGCCCCCCCGACAGCACTGCTGACATGTGTGGTACAATGGGGTGAAAGACTGGGGCTTCTGCATGCACAGGAAGGGCCTCTGCTCTCTGGTCTGCACACCAAACGTTAGGACAGATTTGATCCCTTCAGATGTACAGCATCATTTGTGGGGTTGTTTTCACTCATTCAGCTTACCTAGAGAAAGGGCAGTTTCCAGAACACCAGAGCAGTCCTCCCTGATTGCTAGCTGAGGCATGACAGGACTGCGCTGTCTCACTGCAGGTAGTGGCAACTCCCCAGATCACCAGAAAAGATATTTCCCATATTCAGGCTCATTTTTCGCTTATCAGTGGGCTAAGCTACTTCCTGAATGCATCAGGCTGTGTTTAGTCCCTTGCATGTGCTGGACAAGTGTGCTTGATGCAGACAGCTACATACATTCAGGGTTCCACAGATCTCACAGTATTGTAGAGCACTTTGTGGCACAGTGGAGCACCAACACACACATACCTACCACAAAGTATTTGCTTACAGAAATCTTTCACATTTAGAATCACAGTAATTCAGCTAATTGGGGCTCCAGTCGTAACAAGCTTCCAGTAGGCTCCTTCCATGGCCATCAGCTCATCATGAGTGCCCCTTTCAATGATGAGTCCTTGTGACATCACAGCGATGATGTCGGCGTTCTGGATGGTGGACAAGCGGTGGGCAATGACAATGCAGGTGCGCCCTTCTCTGGCTTTATCCAGTGCTGCCTGCACGGTCTAAAGGCAACAGGCAAAATGTCAGAGTGAAAATGTGCAGACTGAACAGGGCTCAGAGCTGGAGGAGCCCAATTGCTTCAGATTAATTAACTATATTGTGCAACACTTGTAAAAGGGACAATGAGACTAAATCACAGGTTCTGATATTGATGTGCTTAGCTGGGTCATGAACTCTGTTTACCAGCAGTACAAACGAGGGACCGCTAACATAGACAGCAGTAGAAATTAAGGAAGACCTTTACTCTGCTGACATGCTAAATGTCAATGGAATCCTTTGAAATCCCAGCAAATAGTATTCAGATTTCTGAAAAAGTGCTGCCTCTTATGGGCAGTTTAAGACCATTGGAGCTGGCTACTTTTTCTTACAGCTGTACCTCCTGCACTTTTTGGAAAGATCATTAAAGGTAAAAGTGTTGAATTCATAATGCAATCATGTAGTGAAGTACATTGGCATATCTATAGAACATAAAAGGTATTGTATGTTGTAAGCTGTTGTTAATTTTCCCTTATTGCTTATCACTGCGCATTCACCTTTTCACTTTCCGTGTCTAAGGCAGATGTAGCTTCATCCAGTAATAAAATTTTAGGGTCTCGTACGATGGCCCTTGCTATGGCAATGCGTTGCTTTTGCCCACGAGACAACTGGGATCCTTGAGCTCCAACATTAGTTTCATATTTCTGAAAATTTTACAAAAGGAGTATTTTATTCACATGTAAGTTAACGCACCAGTACACAGCCTAAAGGAAGAGGAGAGAGGCAAGAATGCTGACCACCACTGCCTCCTTGCAGAACCTGGGAATGTAGAAACACAATACAGCAGTACACGTCTGGGGAGAGGTTTTCAAGCCATGCTTTGCCTGCACATGGCTCTGAGGCCCAGACAGCACAATGATGGGCCTGGAAGAAAAATGTTATAGCAAGATGTTGGCTGATTTGTCTGAGGCAAAAAGAATTCTCCTTGCCCTAGGTTTGGGAGAAGAGGCTAAAAGTGGTTTAAAGGCTTTCTAGAAAACCGCTTTATTTGGGTGCCTAAATTATATCCATATCTTATATGTTCTTTTTATATTTATATTTTTATATTTTTTCAGTGCATTTAAATACTTCTTAAGTGTACATAAGTAGCCATCTACTTTTGTCCAAGTATCATGTCCTACTCACAAGGCAAATCTCCCACAGCTGGGAACAGGATTTATGTATTTGCCTACTGTGTAAGAATTCAGTTGCAACTCACACCCAAACTCTCAAGAACACAACAAATGGTCATGGCACCCTCTTTGCTCCTACTGTCACAGCTGTAAAAGGACATAAAAGGTGCACATGTGTAGTAACTTTAACTGGTTTTGGAACAACTCCAACTGCAATGAATACTGAGCAGCCAAGGTCTCGCAGGTACTTACATTAGGCAGAGACATGACAAAATCATGCAGTTGAGCCTTCTGGGCCGCTTCTATGACTTCTTCCATTGTCACCTCTTTTGTGTTACTGCCATACTTGATATTATCAGCAATGCTGCAGTCAAATAGCACAGGCTCCTGTGACACTATTCCAATTTTTGATCTAAGAAACTGCACATTTACGTTCTTAGAGTCATGTCCATCTATTAACTACGAGGAAATGGGAGAAAACTTGAAACATCATTACAAAACAACAGCTTGCAACACCCAAATAGTTTATAGCAAAATGAAATTAATTAACCATATCATTAATACACAAACACAACTGATTTTAAGTGATTGGTTGAATTGCTTATATTTGACTCCTTTGTGCATGATGTGTATTTTGTGGTATGGCTTTGATCCATTTGCTCAATTTTAAGTCCTAGTGAGCTATTTAATTGCTTGAGGTTAGGCACATGTTTATTGCCTTTCTGAAATAGTGATCACCACACAGATTTTTTCCAGAGAAAGAGAAATCAATCTAGATGGGTAAGTACTTACATTAGGAAAACATATAACTTAAAAAGCTTTTATCAGTAATTGAGTAACTGAAAGTTAAATCTAGACAAGTTCCAGGCTCTTTGTTGCTCCATTCAGACTTGATTTTGCTTGTGCTCTCACAATGTATAGCACACATATGTACGTTTCATTCAGAAGCTACCAAGGCAAATGCCCATGGCCTACATAAAGCATAATCTTGTACATAATGCACAATTCTGATCTTATCTGAATATGTCTGAGATAGTACTTGGAAACTGTCCAAATAGTCCACATCTGTCCTTTTGAGAAGGAGCTGAAGCCTCAAGCTGCACATGTATGTGCCACCACTGCTAGGCTGCACAGTAGGACACAGGCAGAAAGAAGGCCCTTGGAGCGTTGCTGAAAACAGCAGCACAGAAACCACATTTTCTTTGCTTACCACACTTCCTTCCTCAGGGTCATAGAAACGCTCCAGAAGCTGGACACTGGTGCTCTTACCACAGCCACTACTTCCAACAAATGCCAAAGTCTGTCCAGGCTTAACAGATATAGAGAGTCCTTTCAGGACCTGAATATCAGGCCGAGAAGGGTATGTGAATTTACAGTTAAGAAATTCAATGCTTCCCTTGAAGTCATTCTGGTGAAAAAAAAAGGAACAAGATGTTACAGTGAGCTCAACCTCAACACTGAATTGTAAAGTACAAAACAACTCTTCCTCAGATCCATTCTTGCATCTTTTGCTTAAAATATGACATTTGTGCTTATGAAATTATTTCAGTAAAAGGGTAAAAACCATACTGGAGTAGCTGTCCCAGAGGTGAAGCTATTAGTCATAACACTATTTCTCTGCTTACACTTCCCTGCATGGCACTGGTCAGAGGCATCAGTTGGAAATGGCATTGCCTTGCAAATGGGTAATTTTTAAATTTTAATATAGACACTGTGTATAAAATAAAGAATTTCAATTTTCTGGGTCGGACTTTTCAATTCACCAGAAACTGAGCATTTTCATTTTGTCTGACTCAACAATTCTTTGTGTCCTCATGAACACTCCCCACCCGTTTGATGTGAATGGAAAAATCTCCATTATAAAACAGCAGTAGTCAGGTGTGTCATGAACTGTAAAGCAGGAAATAAGAACTGGTGATTCTGTGAGTCATCCAAATCAGTTCCATTCCAATTTACAGGAGTTTTACACTGGCAAATTCCTAATGGCCAACTTTATACTACTCTTGCTGTCTAGTACAGACCTTGCTTCCAAAAGAGCAAAGACAAATAAAAATTTTACAATCATCATAACTTTCCTGTAAAGCACTGATCCTCACTGACTCCTAAATCATTAGTGCAACTTCCATGACTGACATCCCAAGTTCCTCATCTCCCCTCTTACCCATTTTTCCCCTTTTTCACTGTAAACACTGATTTTAGGAAGCCGATCAACCAGCTGAAAAAAGCGTGCAGCAGATGTTTTGGCTTTGGCATAGTTTGGAGTATAGGAAGAAGCTTTTCCCAAAGCAGTTCCACTGGTGACAATAGCAGAGATCACTCTGTGGGGAAGGAGGACACAGTCATTCTTGGGAAGCCATCAGGAAACTGAACACCACACCGAGAGCAGAACTTCTAGAAACCAGTTTGTGGCTCTGGGCAGGCTCTCACCTGAACACAAAGCTGTAATGGAGTCCTTCGTTGTCAACGAGAAACCCCCCGTATCGGTAAGAAACCGAGTTGGCAATGAACACGATGCTCTGGGCAAAGCCGAAGCAGAGTCCGTACACGTGTGCTTTTTTCACTGCAGCTCTGTAGGGCATATCCAGGTTCTTCTCAAAATTGTCAATAAACATTTTCTCTTTTCCTATCCCAGCTACTGTTCTGATGTTAGAGAGAGCTTCACTGGCAATCTGAAAGAGAGAAAAATAAAAATAGTTAAAAGCTCCTAATTTTTACTTGTAAAAGTAGAGTGTGCTCTCCCAAATGCATGATTCTTTCATGAACTCAGGACACTGATGCAATATATAAATTCATTCAGAAATGATACAGACTGGTCCAAACATCAGCCAGCACAAAGAGAACCTCTCCTATAAGCGATTCCCTATTGACATCCTCAAGAGCAGTGCTTTGCCTGCTCCACTGGAGCTGTTACTCCGTGCACTCTCAGGCAATCAGGCACATGCTCTCGCTTGTGATTTATTTCACACAATATGGATAAATGGGACATCCACAAAAGGAAAGATGGTTTTAGGAACTTCTTTGATTGCATGGATTTATTAATTAAATATGCTTATTTTAATTGTTTTGTGTTACTTTTAGCAATAATCAGAGAAAGAGTTAAAAGGGATGCTATCCCCAACTTGTTTCATAAATTAAACCCACTTGAATTAACTAAGTTTCCTCACCTGCTTACCCTCCCTCCCTCTCTGATGTCCAAAAGGCTGATGAGATGGAACACATATATCATCAGTGACACCATTTCCAAGATTTTTACCTTGTACATAGGCAAAGAGTAAGCAAATGCTTGCCTATGCACATAGAAAAATGATGAGAGAATCCCCACAGAAACTTGTGTGGAACTTTAATTGATTATAGGTTTCATATTGTAATTTATCGCCAGTCAGAATTTGGGTTTATGTCCCAAAAAAAGAGTACCACAATAACATCGACAGAAGTAAATTGACAGCTTGTTTGGTCCTAGTTTCACCCTTTTAACCTCAAGTAATTTTATTAAGAAATTGTTTTAAAATGCTGTAGTTTGCTTGGACTTTGATAGTATATTCATAATGTAGCACATTCCTTTAGGAATCAAGTGTGGTATTTAGCTTAGGAATGTTTTCAGCACATTGGAAAAGATCTGAATGTAGACAATCAGAAATCCAATTTCAGAGGTTTTTTTCCCTGAA
>VYZQ01041203.1:35395-68895 GCA_013400655.1 Mystacornis crossleyi | reverse complement strand
TTGCCGTAGGTAGGCTCCAAGAGGAACCTACTGTTTTCCTGAAGGAGTGTGGATACAAGCGATTAACTTACTGCTGGGCATCTGAGAAGAAGGATTAGCCCTTAAAGGGGAGCTCGTCCACCCCATTCAGTACCAATCTCCATGGTGTTTTCATTTTTTAATATCTGGTCTTTTTCAACACCTGCCAGTGTTACTGGCTGCTGCTGAAGAGGTGGTCCAAATTCATCCTTTAGCAATTCCTTTCAATCAGAGTTTACCTATCTGAATTTCTTTATGAAATTTCTTTTCTTTCTGAACTATTTCTGCTGCTTCCAGATAGAGGTCAAAGCTCACATTTGTACTTCTCCGCCAATATTAAATTAATTCTCACTTGATTTCACAGGTAAAATTACTATAAATTGTCCAATCTCTCAATCTTANATCTATGCTGACCTGGCTGGTTGCATGGTAGCTAATTTCTGTGACAGTGTGCCAAAATAGGCCTTCAGTCAGTGCTTATAGTGAAATGATTCATGAGGTGCCAGGTCTTACCCCTTGGACCTGTGAGGCATCTGTTGCAAGTCNTCTTATCTGCAAGGTATAATTAAAAATAACTTATGTATTCAACTTCTGCCTAAACCAGCAAAACCAGCCTAAATTCTTCTAGGTGAGTATTTAACAGTAGATAGAGAAGGAATTTTCATTACAGCTACAAAATATAAAAATTACATGAAATAAACTTAAATACTAGTCTTAAAAGGTCAACCCACGTTATTTTTTGTTTGAAATGAGCCACACCTCAAAGTAACAGAGAGGAATTAGAGCGTGAATCTAAGAAAAAGAAATAGCTGTTCTCTAGTGGGAATTTCACTTCAAGTATTTTAACATTGTACATCAGTGCCTTGGCAACAAAATAAATCCTGCAGATTCCAAAACGATAATATCATAACAGCCCTTAGTGTTTCAAGCTAAGAATTGTTCCAACACCATGCTGCCTTATCTGTAGCAAGTATATTACTGTCTTAGATGAATCTTTTTTTTGAAGAAAAAAAATCACCATGTATGTTTTAATCTGTCATAGTAAGAACAAAACAGACAATGATCTGTGGCTGCTCCTATCCCCTTAATGAAGTCCACCGTACATTCAGTAATTCATATTGGATCCCAAACTGAACAGGCTGTTGAGCAGATTTAATCTATCGTTGTAAGTTACGCATCTAGGAGAGATATCACTGTTTTGGTTTCAGTTTTGTTTGCTGGGGTTTTGTTTGTAGTGTTTTGATTTTGTTGGGTTTTTTTTTCTGTGGGAAATATTCTAGTTAAGTTCTTTGACAGAATGAGATACAAGGTGCACTCAAAAAATGTGTCCTGGGAGTATACTGGATTTTAGAATTGCTGTGGTATTGTGATGGTATTTTCTGTGTCATCATGGTGTGCAACATCTAGACATGAATGGGAAAGTGCAGTTCATAGTAGTGGACACGCCAGAAGCAGAGCTGGCCTAAAACATAAGCAGGGGAATAACTAACAACTCCTCATTGTGAGTATTCGTTCATGTTGGTGTCATGCAATTGCAGTGCTGTGGTACTTTTTTGTGTGAAAAAACATCAGCAAGATCTCTGTTGAAACTAACAGGACTTCTAATGAGTACAACTAGCAAACAGTATGATAAACACAGTATATGATGGATTGTGGTAAATACGTAGTTGTGAACTGGGATGAAAAACACTCCTCTCCAGAGATACTGATGGCTTTCTCACAAGTGTCCTGAGTGTTGTCTCTGCACAGTCATCCAGAAACACTGGGATGGCCCCATATGTACATGGGTCAAACTTAATCTTGCTTCCTTTCACACTTTGAAATTTTTCTCTCTAGTCACACAAATAAATGTCAAACATAAGACTGAGCACTGCAAACAGATTTAAATGCTTTCTCCAGGACCCTACAGTGAGTCCCAATAAGTGTTTATGTTTGTTATAAAGAAAATTTTGTTCATTGCTTCTGTATGGCTGGATGGTGGGCAAGATTAAGTAGGATTCCTCATTTCAAGGAAGTCAAAGGCAATAAGTGTTTATGTTTGTTATAAAGAAAATTTTGTTCATTGCTTCTGTATGGCTGGATGGTGGGCAAGATTAAGTAGGATTCCTCATTTCAAGGAAGTCAAAGGCAATAAGTGTTTATGTTTGTTATAAAGAAAATTTTGTTCATTGCTTCTGTATGGCTGGATGGTGGGCAAGATTAAGTAGGATTCCTCATTTCAAGGAAGTCAAAGGCAACACAGTTTCTGATTTCAAGAGGCTGGATTCATAGCCACGCTTATGAAAGGTGCTTATGAAAAGGGAGAATGCTGAGAGCCTTTGTGTTAATATTCTATCCACATCACCCACATTCAAAGTGGTTCCCCTGCCTTCTCTTATGCAAGAAATATGTTATGAAAGGCCTTCCCAGTTCCTGTACCCAGGCTCTCCACTGCACCTAGATAAAGGCTGAGAGACCTACAATGTCTGCAGCGCACCTTGAGCATTTCTGATGAAGATAGTTATTGGTCAGCATGGGATTCCTTTTTCGAGCTTTGAATTCAAGGAAGAATGGGCTTAAGAAAAGAATACACTGAAATACATGCTTATATTCTAACTAAACTGAGAGCAAAAACAATTTATAGTCCTGCAGAAGGAAATGTGGATAACAATCATCAGGAAGAGACCTTGCTATTGCAAACAGAGGATTTTTTCCCCCCTTACAAGTCTGTAAAATTGAACTATCCCATTCTGCAGCTATCCTAACATGCTCAGTTATGTTTTTAATCTGTGTTCTTTATTAAAAAAATAACACCAATCATGTCAACACGCAGCATGGACAATAGCAGCAGGTTTATAAAAAGAAAGATTTATAACACATGGGGTGTCCATGTTCAGATCATATAAGTCTCAGTAGTTTTAGTGTGGACAATCTTTTATCTGGAGCCATGGACTCCATCCCCAATAGCAGTAAGAGCACATCATTCAGCTGAGTTTCACTGGAAAGGATCCATATTCTGAGACAATTCCACAGGGAGAACCAAAGCATAAATAAAAGAAACTACTGAAAACTTCATTCAAAAGGTACATAATATTATCCAGTTCTTCACTGACTTTTTGGGACTAATTTCTGAAAACCTTCAGGGCAGACTTAGCTAAATTTATCCTTTCACTTCATAGCTGTGGGGATTTTTCCCTCACTTCCCCAGCATATTTGTCCCAAAGTACAAGCCCACATGTCTGACACAATAACATTGCAGATATTTGGACAGATCTGAAAGCAGATGTATGTTCCATCTGCCTGACTGCCTTGGCACCAGGCAGAAATATTTTAAATTAATGAAACACAGATTTTGGACTTTCCTCATGTTCATTATGGCTTGCTTTTTCTTGCAGCCTCTCTCCTTTGATAGACTGAGGCCTTCAAGAGTAGGAATTCATCCTTGGTGATGAAGGTATTTAGCATATTGCAGGGTGACATCAGCCCCAGACCTCCCAGGGTCTAGAAGACCCCTCTCCAAAGGAATCAAAGGTTAGATTCACTGTGGAATGTGTATAGCAGTGTCTCATCTGCTGTCTAGTGAAAGCCACAGTCCTTGACATGAGGTCTAGACACTCAAAAATTGTTTGGAAATGGCACACCTATGCCTAAGGGCCAAACACATTGGGCAGAAGTCCTAAGTGGATCAACAGGGCCTGGAACATTTTTTGCTCTCCTCCTCGCGGGATCTTACTTAGCAAATATCAAACTGCAAGTAAATGTGATTCAAAGACCCGAGCAACTTCCCAGAGAGAAATGTCTAAGCCAAAACACATCCC
Source organism: Mystacornis crossleyi (assembly GCA_013400655.1). Classification (NCBI taxonomy): domain Eukaryota; kingdom Metazoa; phylum Chordata; class Aves; order Passeriformes; family Timaliidae; genus Mystacornis; species Mystacornis crossleyi. Next base: position 65,080 of record VYZQ01041203.1, on the reverse strand, counting down.
CCAAAAAACCAAACAGCAAAAGGTCAGCCTTTCTTTTGATAGATTACTGGCACTGCTCTTAGAATCCTTTTCTACCAGTAGCTCAAATGCTGGGGCATTCATTCATTCAGTCACTTTTTCCTGCCTGTAAGGTTTTCAGCCTCAGGTGTCTGTCTACACTTTAGGGATATATTTTTGCACATGTGTACCTACCATGGCCTAAGCGAGTGAGTGCAAAGCACAAGTTTTATCCTACCTCAGATGGGTACCGAAACCACAAAAACCCAGTGGTGTTCCTGTTTTATTCCCAATGAATGTGTCATTACTTTACTTAATTAGACACAGGATGAACAGATGAGTTTTCTCTAGCCTAATTCTTGAAAATTTAGGACACTTTCCTAGGCACTAGTTAGAACAGCTATGAATATCTTCAGGCAGCTCTCTGGTTTCCCACCAACTTGGCAAGTATTTCCCCAGAAAGCTTTTATACAAAAGGGGACGCATCCTCTTTCTATTGCAGCAAGTTTTTGAAGAAATAAACACTCATGGCTGAACTCAACAAGTTTCAAGAGAGGCTGTGGATATTGATAATATTGCATCCTTTAGTGAATATGAAGATTTAAAACGTATTCCTACTTCCCACTTCCAAACCTGTTGATAGAAGCCTGCTCTTGGCTGGTGGCTGTGAACCCAGTTACAATTATGTCTCTCTCCCTGGGCATTCTGCAGGGAGCAGGCAGCAAAGAGGTGACTGAAATATGTAAAGAAAAAAGTGAAGTAATGTTTAGATTTGATCCAAAGCTTTCTCAAAGGCTTGCCCAAGTCTGTGCAATAAAATTCTTCAGAGAAGGACCTTTGCATGTGTCTCTCTCCACTGTAGCTGCATGTGAGGTACATTTTGTCTCATCTAAAATAAACTGTATGCAAGTACAGAAACCCAATCCCAACAGTTCCTGGAAAATGAACAAAAGGGATAATGAAGAACACATGACAAATGCTGATAAGCCTACCCCTTCAAAGAGCTCTAATGATAAGTATGATGACAGTGGTATAAATATCTCTACTGAATAATTGTTTATAGTCAGAAGGTTAACCCCACTTACTTGACGAGAGCTAAAGATTTGCCAAAACGTGTCAAGTTGTGCATCATACATTCAGTCTCCTCTGTTTCAGAGCTAAAATACACTTTAAAATGTTACAGTAACATACCCCAAGAATCTGACTGAATAACAAAGCATAGAGTGGATTGACGGCTCCATTCACAGCTGCTGCCAGAGATCCAAGCACCAGGTATGGCCATTCAGATGCATTGTATTTCAAAATTCTGGAAAATGGTACGGGCTTGGCATCTTCCTCCACCACAGATTCCTAAAAAAACAGGTTGGATTTATGAAGTAAATGCATTCCCCCAGTGATGCTCTCCCTTTGACAGCGAGATAAAATAGTTAGCTAAAATTTTGTGCTGAAACAGCTGCTCTAGCTTTGGACAGGAGGGGCAGAGATGGCTGCTGTCTGGAGATCTTTTGTGGCCCTAATGAGGCAAGTCTATTTAACAAGTGGGTTAAATAAACAATAACCTTCACCATTCCTGGGCAAAAAGAGAGAGAGTCATACTTTTTGCAGTTCTAATTGTTCCAGCTGCAGAGGTTATTTACAACAAGTTTGAGGTTTTCTGCCACTGAAACTCAGCCTAGCCCCTTTCAGCTGTTTCCAGAAGAGATGTGGTGCAATACCCAGTGCCAAAACTTAAATTCCTCCTCACAAGCAGCTTTTTGTGTCACTCACTCAATCTCTTAAATATTATTTTTAAGTATTGTGAGTGACCACACTAATAAAACTGCATCAAATTAACAGGTATGTGATATAATTAAAACAAGAGAGATCTCAGACTGATAGCTGGATTCAGGCTTTTTACATGGTAATTATGTCTCCTTTCTGTGGAATGTCCTCAGACTATATGCCCGGTAAGGCCAGAATATTCATCATCAAATTATAGCTTATCCTGCAGTTGATTTGTGCAGAATTTTTGTAACACTTAGTGTGCTCAGCCCTGCTCATTTCCCTCAATTCATATGACTAGAAATGACCAGACAGAAGAAACACTGTGAAGACCTATCTTTTGGAAATATGCACGGAGGAGTGGGTGGAAACATCTTGTATTTTCTCTTTCTTCTGAGCTGGTGCCAGAGTGACAGCACTCAAGCCCTCTATTTATCCACTGAATAGGCTTGGCAATAGCAAGAAGAGTAACTTCTAACTGTTGCTCTCTGCACTGAACAACTGCAGCTGTGCAAATTGGTGCAGAACTTTGAAAACCCACTGTGCATATTCCTACATATTGTCTGTAATTTTAAGACCTGCTGGCCTTTATTTTCTATGCCAGTTGATTGCATGAGGACACTGACAGCAAAAGGATTCTGGGTTAGGTTGCAGTGAGGGTGTCATTCTGCTCAGGTCTCCAGATGTTTTTTAGATGAAAGTGAATTTATTATTTACTGAACAAGAAGCAGTGCCATTTGTATCACTGATTAATTACATTTCACAGACAGAGCAGTTTGCTTTTTGTCACTTAATTCAGCTTTTATGAATATACGTTTTTAAATCTACAACGTATATCAATTTACCAACAGGTAGATAGCAAATAGCAAAATTTCTGTGCTAGAAATTTTATATGGACCAATAATCATAACAGCCATCAAAATGCAGCCTAGGGTTTACACAGAGATAAGAATTGAAGCTGTGGTTTTGTTTAAGTAGAGAAAAGGATCAAGCCAAGAAGATGTACCTGCCAAGAACTCCTAAGCTACAAGCACATAGGTGATAATTAACAAGTACTATTGGACCTGACCTTTTGTGCTTTTCCATCATCTTCTGGATCAGAAGGCATAGGATAGGTAGACTCTGCAGGATCTCCTCCAATAGACAGTGGAGGGTCAGGGACCATATTAGAGAGCTGGGATCTTGAGCGCTGCCGAAGTGAAGCTCTGCAAAGAGAACAGAAATGGCCTGTTCTTCACAGCTTAGTAAAAACAATAATTGCTTCCAAAGCAAGTACAGTTTTCGTATCAACTTAACTGGAATGCACTGAAACAATTCATAGGAATCCCACAGATTTTTCTTTCTTTAATATGTTTTCTCAACTTCTTGGGAAGAAAATATCTCACCAACAGGGACAAATACTTTTCAAAATCATACTCCACTCACACCACTCAGGCATTGTCTTAGATGTACCCCGTACTGTGTATTTGTGAAGTAAAACTGAGGTGTGTCCTACATTTGCACAAGATATGAAGACACCAAGTCAAATCACTGTTACCACTACCAGTAATTCAGTCCAGGAAAAGAGCATGCTGACACAAACTGCCCCTCTCTCTGACAAAACAAAACTCTCTGATGTAGGAGATGTATTCATTTGCACATGCCTCACATGGGCTTGCCTGGAAGAAATAGTGTCTAGCTATGTCCTAGGTTGCAATGTAAGATGTGCCCAAAAGTCTGTATTCTGTTACCATCTGCAGGGGCTGTTGAAACCAGGTGGGGCAGTGTTATCTTTGCCTCCTCCCCCCAGGCTATCTCCTGGTAATGGCCCATCAAGGCTGTGCTGCATGACTCAGAGATAACTCCCTCCAGCAGCTATCTCTGTTTAATGGGCAATTAAGGACCTATCATATGACTCATAGAATAACACCAGCCCATTGTGAGATGCTCCGCCCAGGGGGGAGGAGCCAAGCATTCCCACCTGGATATAACCTGGGGTTTGGAGCGGCACAAGGAGCCCTTACCCACTGGACATCCAGAGGACAAGAGTTACTAGACCTCTCTGCGGGACCACTGCTTTCAACAAGACCACTTTATCTGGACTGCTACCACCACCCCCACTAACAGGGTGTCAGGTTGTATTCTGATTCTGTCAGAAGTTTCTTTTGTACTATTGCATTTATTTTTTTTCTTTCTATTAAATCGTATTTCTGACTTGGAGCCTCTCACTGGTTTTGCTTTCAAACCAGTACAAGCTACAAGACAGTCTGGCTCTAAAATGCTTTAACTTTCATCAAGTAGAAGCCATAATAAAAATGTCCTTGTAGATTCCACTGATTTCTCAAGTAATTGCACAGCAAGTGATTTTTCAAAGGACTGCGCTGAAAGTGCATTAGATATTACAAATATGGCTGCATGTTAGTAATATCAAAACCAGAACATTAACAGAAGAGATCAAAATTGGAGAGGAGGTACTATGGATAGAAAGCAGCAAAATTAAGAGCCTTGTTGTTTATCCATGGACTTCAGTAGGTAACATTATTACTCAAGCTATTTCTTTCCAAGTGAACTCTATCTCAGTAAAATGCTTGCAGCCCTTCAGCCCTCTTTTACACACCATACAGAAAAGTGATTTATTAGCACTACTGGGATTTTGGAATAGGGGGATGAAGTAGAAACATTGAGAGCAGTCTGGAAACACTGAGATTTACAACCATTTTTAAGACTCACCGCAAACTGGCCTGATAGCTTCCCCTCTTGAATGACTGGACATTCTCAAGGTTTGGCTCAACCACATTATTCTCTGCTGCTGCAAAATACAGTATATAGAGCTCTTCAGTTAGTGCTAAAATTGAACACAACTTAAGTACAGTGTGGCTCTGCAGAAAAGTGCATAGTCTCCAAGTCATAAATGGAATAGTTTGTAGAAGGCAAGGGGTGTAATACAACCTTGCTATTCAACCTACATGCTTCACAAGTTTTATATTTGTATTTGACACGATGAAGTTAACTGAATATTAGCCCAAGGACATTCTCACCTTGGATGTGACTGCTAAAGACTTTTTAGCTATTTTAGCTCTACAATTGCTCTCTTATTTCAAGATAATCATATCCAATGTATGCTTCACAAAACTACAACAGATCATTCTATTAGACCTTAATTTCCAAAAGCTTTGCTTCAAATCTGCCTCTAGCAAAACAAATAGGGTGGTTTCAGCATACTCTGTAATGTGCCTGAATTCCAAACACAGCAGAGCTTGACTTTTGGCACTCGATGGAGCTATAAAGTCATGGATATTGCAGGTCAGAACTAATGTTTCAGGGCAGACTTATATTAGGAAGGTCTTTCAGTGCATATGCAGCAAAATCACTTTGGCCAGGGCTATCAATGTATTGTTTCTATGAATGATAAAACTCAGCCATAAAAGCAGAAGAAAAAAGAAGATACTAGCCCTTATTAAAAGAAAAAAATTTTAAAATCTGTGTTCTGTGGGATTTTACATGATTTTTTACAAGAAAACAAAACGCTTACTTTCTGTTTCTTCTCTATTAGGTGCTGTGTCTCCCTTGCTTTGCAAGGTCACCAACATGAAGTAAACCCCTTTCCTCTTCAAGAGTTCCTCGTGAGTTCCTCTCTCGACAGCCCTGCCGTGCTCAAACCCGACGATGACATCGGCGGCTTTGATGGCTGACAGGCGGTGAGCGATGGAGATCGCAGTGCGGCCGAGGCGAGCCTGAAGGAGACAACAGCCCCACTCTCAGCACAGCACACTGAAATGCTGGGAACCAGCTGTGCAACCTAAAGGCTCCTCAAATTAATGAGTCTTTCTAGTGGGTTCAGCTGACTTTAGCTCCATCCACAGCCCACAGAGGAGCATCTATTTCTGGGCAAAGGGAGCAATAGATTCCTGTTGATGTCCCAATATAAGAAAAAATTATTCTCAGTCCATAGAGTAGAACCAAACCAAGGTTCTACTGGTACATGTGAAACTGTTATTAAGAAATGCTTCTCACTGATTTGTTGCAATTCAGTAGCACCCTCTGCGGAGTGCATTATAAATAATTTCTGCCCTTTCAAGTCCAATTTTTGCTATGCTATAGCAAACCTTATGAAGTGCTTCTTGGACAATTGCTTCACTTTCATTATCTAGCGCTGACGTAGCCATATCAAGGAGCAGGATTTTGGGGTTTCGCACCAAAGCTCGAGCAATGGCTATCCTCTGTTTTTGACCTCCACTCATCTGGCTTCCACCCTCTCCAACATGAGTGTCAAATTGCTGTGTGAAGGAAAAAAAATGAAAATTAAACAGATAAGAAAAAAGACTGTTAAGCTTCTGGTGAAGGCATTGGTAAAACGTCTTTCAGATTTATCCTTGGAGTAGACTTTAAATAGAAACATTGTTAGTGCAGCAGATTCAAAGAGCCACAGGTGAAATAACTTTCTTCATAATGTACAAGATCATTTTGCCCCACGCCAAAAAGTACGCACTGCTTAAAAAGGTGAGATGTTCTGGTTCAGCTCAAAACAACTATATCAGCAAAAGCTGGATTGGCGAGGAACCACCCACCCACTCTCCATCAGATGACTCACAAGCAAACTTTTCACAGAGCTGGACTTGTCTGCGAATGACCTGTGACTCATGAACACTGTGTCTGTTATTCACGGATACCATACTCTGGTGGCATCGGGTTCAGGTAGAGAATTAAATTAACACATAAAGCCTGGCATATTGAGAGACTGGATAATTATATTCACTTAGAGCTAAACCTTTTTTATTCTTTCATTTCCATGAAATAAATAGGGGCCTTTAAACAGCCTTTCAGTGAATAGTTTCTTGAGGGCCTGGAAATGCGTAGATGGAGGATAAAGACTATGTACTAACATTAGTTAATGGTACTTGAATCTTGTCAATAACATTCACTGTTGTAACATGTCATTTTCAGAAGCTACTTGACAAAATAACATTCTAGAAAAGATAGCATTCTAGATAGCTCAGTAGTATCCAATTTGGGCTCTGTAAGGAGGAATGATTGAAGCCCTGTCATCGTTAGGGAAGAAACTAGAGAAGGAACCTCCAGCTGGCTTACAGAGCTCGTGCAAGGAGGTGAGCTTGTGCACATTAGTACAGACAGCTCAAGTAACACATGCTGGCTAGTGAGAGCTGAGTTCTACATTGCTCTTGGCCTGAGCAGAAACAGATCCCCATAGCAGGAAAAATACAAATTTTTAAACCATGCTATGATTATTACCATGATATTGAATGTTGTGTAAATGATTCCTGAGGAACTAATTCTTCTTGGGGTTGTATTTCGGGGATTTTTTTTTTTTGTTTTTGTAACTTGGTGGCATACGTGTAGTAAGACCTAAATAACTGTAGTCAAAGGAAAGGTTGTTGCCTCCTATCTGTATTAATCTTCTGCCGTTCCACCTGAGCACAAATTGTTGCAGGCTAGAAGGGACAAAAGGACAAAAAGATTATCTTTTTTCTTATCAAATTCTGCCAAACACTTTCCAAGGCAGAACATACCTGTGGTAAGTCCATGATGAAATTGTAAGCATTGGCCTGTTTGGCTGCTTTGATTATGTCTTCCATGGTAGCCTCATCCCGCCCGTAGCGAATGTTCTCTGCAATCGTGGTGGCAAAGAGCACTGGCTCTTGTTCAACAATGCCAATCTGTGAGCGCAGCCACTGGATATTCAGGGAACGAATGTCATGGCCATCCAGGGTAATCTACAATTAGAACATGGACACAAAATCAGGAAAATAGTCAGGGACATCATCCCCTCCAGTTCAGAGACGAAGAAGGACACAGTGGAAGTGAAGGGCCTGTGATGCTGTGTGCCCATGACCAGCCCAAAAATCAGCTTTCAGACATAGGAGCAATGGCAGTAGTATTGGTTCTTGGAGCTGTGCTTTTTGATTTCATTTCCCATTTCTGTTTGGCATCAGAAATAAAACCAGGTGAAAAGTAATTGTGAAAGTGATTATTGTATGCTTACAGTAATTTGTTTCTTTGTCTTTTACATATTCAAATACTCATCAACATGTGTGTGATTGTGTTCCTATTTGATATAGGAACGCACAAATAGAATGAGATTTTGAATAGATGTAATTCATATTCTTAGTCAAGCCATTACTAAATGACAATTGCATATACTTAAGTGATATTATGGGTTCAGTGTTGTGTTTTCCAGAAAACATTTGTCACTCTTGAATTATCATTTCCATAGGGATAGTTTTAACACAGATTTAGAACTGAATTTTTATTTTCTCCTAACAGTTTGCTCTTTCACGTACTTGTTTTTATACGACCTATTAAGCACAGTCTTATAAAAGAAATGTGCAGGAAGATATTTCAGTCATTTAAAAAATAATTGGGGAAAAAAAAAAAAGAAGAAAGAAATGGACAGGGAGTTAATAGTCTTCCTTTCCACACTGGAGAAGAAACCATGCCATTCTTTCATTTTTCTGGGGCCAGAGAAACATATTCTAGGCTGGGACACTCACCATGCCATGAGTGGGGTCATAGAAACGCTGGATGAGCTGTATGGTTGTACTTTTTCCAGCTCCACTAGCTCCAACAAAAGCTGTCGTCTCTCCTGCTTTAATCACCATGTTAAGGTTATCCAAGATCTGGAGAGGAAAAAAAAAGGAAACAGAATCTATCTATTTTAATTATCCCACAGTCATACAACCAAATGAGTATACTCTGTATGTTAAAGTAAAGATTCAAAGCGATTCTACAAAATTCAGAAAATTACTATGAAGAAAGAAGATAAAGCAAGCCACATATTTTTACTCTATTTGAAGACATTGTAGGTGCAGAACATTCATTTCCACAACAGGCAGGCAGATTTTGACCTTTCAGTGTTCCTGATGTTCATCATTAAGAATTAGTCAAATTAATAACACTAGAGATCTTAGTAAATTATATTCCCTTTAAAGAACACTGTGCATGTATTGTGAATGTATGTTAAAGCATAAATATTAAGAACGTAACAGTGAAATTCTGTAGAAAAATCTGATACATGTGTTTCCATCTTTACAAGTAATAGCACTTATTTGTTTGCCCAATAATATGCTTTTCCAAGCAGAATTTGTCAACTCAAACACACAAGTAGAGAAATAGTGGGATATACAGCCTACACTCCTGCCTCTTTCCTAGCATTTTAATGGGTCACATGGTGCATCCCCAAGGTAGTGGAAGAGTTTTATAAAATCTCCTTGCACCATTCAGTTTATTACTTCGTGTTCTATCTCGTACACATTGATACAAGGGCATCATTGATTGCAAGAGAAGCTGTGCGCAGATGAATTTGCCTGAAATTACTGGGAGTTTATGTTCATCAGCAAGGAATATGCTGATGTGGCAATGGATATGTCAGAATGGTAAAATAAGCAGAATGGTAAGCCGAAGAACCCTTTAATAGAAGAAATATTCAGTCTACTTTTAAACAAAGAGTCTGGGGTTCTGGAAAGAAATCTTTACTGAAAATCTAGAAATTTCTGGCAGAACCAGGATATTTTGCTTGTTTACAATAATTGTATTAACAGAATGGGTGATGAATTATTACCTTTATGTCTGGTCTGGATGGATAATTGAATGTTACATTATGAAATTCAATTTCACCTCGTACTTTATCCAGCTTGTAGCCATCTTCTGACATGCAGTCAATGGTGGGTTTCTAGGATGAAATTTATTGGGTTATTTATTTGCTGTTAAACAGTCAACAGTGCTGCAGTAGATAAATATTCCCAATACCATACAAAGCCATGGCACTTCTGTTTGAGCAGCACTTGGCTGCGTGGAGCCAGCTGCAGGCTCTGCCCCAGGGATAGCAGGCAAGGGACATGGAATTGAAGGCCAGAGTGATGGGGAAGTTGTCCCTGGTGGGTAGCACAGACAAAAAGGATGCACCCTCTTCTCATTGTAGGCTTACTGCAAATACCAGAGCCAACCACTCAGCTAGTTTTTGCTGGAACTCAGGAGCTGACTGAGTGAGGCATTTTGACTAAGCTAATTTAGCCAGCTCCTCAGGGATAAAATAGCACTATCTCATTCATAAACATTCTCTCACAGCACTGAACAACCAATTCATTGCTGAAAACCTGTAGGCCTTGCCACCTGGCAATTAAAACATCCATCCTTGCGCACCCAGTCCTTAGAGCTGAAATATTGAAGTTTTCCTATGAGGTGCTTTGGGTCTTGCATACTTTTGGACAGGCCTTGGGTACTGCGGACTGCTAGACATGAGCAGAGAACTAAGAGAAATTTGAGGAATGACAAAGAAATAAAATTTTTTAAGGACAGATTTCTGAAGCATGGCATACAGACAATAAATTAAGACAATTGCAACCAATGTTTGATAATTGAAACGTATTTTTTTTTAATACAGCCTAAAAGATTGAAAGGAAAGGTAAAATGAGAAATGAGTATGTTCTAAGATGTTAAGAATAGCTACAAGATTGGTTCCTCTTTAGGAATATGACTTACTTAAATTCAGATACCATGATCTATGAAGAAGTTTCACTGATCCTGCAAATGGGAACCTCAACATGACTATGTTCAGTGCCAGGGCAGAGCTGTGCTTGTACTGTCTAATGACAAATCTACAAATATGGCAAGCAGATGGATCTAATTTTGTCACCCTTCCTCTAGACAGATGAAATCTGAAGTTGGATTGATTTTTTTACCCGAAGGTTACGTGACTCAGCCTTATCTTGAACTTTGTGATTCTGTTGCAACTCTTCATGATTTTAAGTTTTTTCTCAGAAAAACATGTCCCTAATTCATCTTTATTTTAATTTTATTTTATAGCTTTAGCTTATGAAGTGTATATGTTTTATCGTTATTACAGAAGTTTGAAGGGTTACTAAAAAGTCTGCTAGCATTACCGTAGCCTTGTGTGCTCTGTAGAAGACAAGCAGCATTTTAATGTGTTTACACAGCTTTTAGCACAATAAAGCTTGTCAGTGAACAGAGATAATACATACTTTAAGAAATCAACAGTACTTTTCCAACCACTAAATTTATAAAGCTATAGAAAAGAATCCTCCTCAATAAATGCCAGTGGCATCTCAGGGTCTCTCGTACAATCTTATTTTACATATCTATCTGTCTAGATAATACTGTGATTAATATTTATGACTGCTATATGACCAGTGCCTGTGCTTATTTGGCCCCATTTTAGCTCCGGGTAGCTCTGGGACAGGTGACAGAGGCCACCTTCACCACTAATGGCCAGTGGAGCCCCACCTTTGGATGCCATCTGCAGGCTGGGAGCAATGGGATGGCTGCTGCACGCTTGGTTACAGAGTGGCTGTTACTGCCTGCCAGTGCACCTTCCACGGGCCACACGGAGAAGTAATTACATGTAAGGAGAAATGGGAACAAGGAGCAGCAGTAGCTGAGGTAAAGCTTCATAGCTCGGAACCAGGCCACTTAAGAAATCTGTTCAACGCGTTCTTTGAGCATCCCACTAGTCTTTTCTATTGCATAGTCAATTTTTATTTAATTGGACTCATTTTTCCTTATTTACACTGTAGATAGAACTAGTACCACTTCGGGATCATTTAATTACTTTTACACTACAAAGTAGCTTGGCTTAGAAAAGCATTACTTACTTTATCTATTGTCTCAAAAATGTTTGTTGCAGCCCCACGACCAGTGGCAAAGGCTTCCAGACAGGGAGATGCCTGGCCAAGATTTAACGCTCCTAATAAAACACCAAAGAAAACCTGAAGAAGTGGGAAAAGAAGTTAACAAAATATGACATCACATTTTTATTATAGTTTACAGCTTAGACAGGCAAACCAAATTACAGCATCTTAATGACTTCTTGTGCATCTGCTGAACTGCAGTGATTCACTATATGAGCATTATTAGCCAACAAGAAAGCAAACAAATGCATTTTAGAAGGTATTTTCACTGTCTTTCACAGCTCTGCTTGAGGCTGAAGTAAATCAACTTATATTTGCCTTGGCCAAAAAAAGTATGCACCTTGGTATTTACTGAGATGCTACTGATGTATTTTGAAGCCATCTCAGTTTGACTGGGTGCCTCTTCCTTGAAACAAGGTCTGGAACAGAACATTGGTGGGAAGTAGATTATTTTGGGGATGCCCTTTACCAGTAAACAAAAATAGAAAGAAGCTTAAAACCTTGTATTACAGCCTTTGTTTATCTTTGCCTTTCTCTCTCATCCAATACTCACAAAACTTAATTTTGAAGGAGGTACCAGCTATAGAGAATATTTCCTCTCCGTCTCACAGAGAGGAAGAGACTGTAAGGGTTGCTACCAACACTGGATAAGCCACTTTTGAGGTGAGATAATTTCATCAGTGTGGATGGACAGATTCTACAGGTAGCACATATCCAATGTGCTCACTGTTTCTTTTCTAAGAACCAGAATGAAGAGTTACTCACTAATGACGCTCTTCTGAAAGCCCCAGGATTCCCTTTTTCCCTAAGCCCAGGACAAATTGAGAGAAAATGCACCACAGCATCTCCTCTTCCTCAGAAGACTGACAGACAATAAAGGCAGCTGGATACAGTATTAAATATCAGAGGATGCTTGGGTCCAAGAATTCAGCCTTGGTGTGTGGCCTTGCAGATCAGAAGCAAGTGAAGCTGTATCATATCAGCTAAAATACCAGAAGTGTTAGTTCAAAATTTCCTAAGAGCTGCCAATGCTTCATTTCAATGAAAGGTTTTTATAAAGGTTCTTAAACATAGACAGGAACCTTCTAAGACTGAAAATGCTGGCAGGGGCTTCAAAGAACAGGACACTGGAAGGTGGTGAACATAAAGAAAGTAGAGGCTTATTTAGCACTTACATACCCCACAGATGCAAATTATTTCATTGTCTGTTTCTACAGCAAGGAGCAAACTGCATTGTATTGTAAGTATAGCTTATTCTTCTCAGTGCTACCATACTGGGGTGTGCTTTTGAACACTGTTTGACAGGTTTTTTCCTAGATTTTACTCTGTTTTACTTCTCCTTAGTTTTTCAGTTACAGAGGTGTTTTGGCAGAACAGGTTATAAGGGTTGGATAATGTCTTTGGTGTAGGCTTTAAGTCCATGTTGTTGCTTTGTTGTGGGTGATAGTTTGAACATTCACCCTGCACATGAGGAGACATGGAATGTTATGTCTGGTATGTAACTCTTTGCTCTATTTTGGCCTGAAAATTCTGCTAAGAAGCAATCAAGGACGCAGCTAAGCTTTTGGATACAACACAGACAGAACTCAGGATAAATGGCACAAAATATATAAGGAAACACTGGTGTTGAGAATGAAATAACAGCACACAGGACTCAGTTCTCCTTTGCACCATAGTGATGGTTACTGGGAATATCCCCATAGCTAAAGTGGAGGAGTCTCCTGAACACATACTGTGCACTGCAAATGTCTGTGCTGGGGGGCAGGGATCATGCCATACATTTACACTCAACTTTACTACTTATTTTCTTGCGTGAGTGAGTCTCAAAGGAAGGAGGTTCTATGCCTGTCAGAGTCCATCATGAACATGAAGGAGCATGTTCTGTACACCTGGCAGAAGAGGAAGGAAAGGCAATACTTAGTATATCTCAGTGCAGTATGGCTGGTGCATGACTTTTTGAGAGAGCAGGAAAAGCATATTTCAGTGTTTTGTATCCACAAATCCCCCTTCCTGCCCCCTGCCATACTGGGAGTGTATGGTAGAAAATATGAAGTAGAAGAAAAATGACTGGAAACTGTGAGTAAGGGGAGCATAAGGGAAAGTCTCTCCATTGACAGCTACAGTTTTCCAGCTACAGGGTAGCTCCCTACTGTTTGCCATTTGTCATTTGGAAGCACTGGACTATAGTTATCCTGTGCAAGGTAAGGAAATTGCTCACTTTGTTTTTCACAGCACTACCTCATATACCTCCCAGCGCCTCTCATACTGGTGTTGAGAGCAGGTACAAATGATTTCATCCTTGAACAGAATGACTCAGGTTTACAATGTTCTCAGGATAATTTGCCAAGTTCCATTTAGCAGGAAGCTTTGCATTACATGCTGCAGGTGGTTGGGAACTCTCATGGTGTGTAACAGGCAGAGAAGGAGCAAAAAGAGATGTCTCATCAGAATACCCAGAACTTACTAATGTTCAGAAAAAGTTGTTCTGGGTTTGAACTGGAGTCTACCATTTGGGCAAGCCCATCTTAAGCAACTAACCAAGATATCTGTAGATGCTGGCTTTGAAGCATTGAGGCCAGTAGCATCTAAAGTACCTACTGTGCAGAAGTGGATGCACGAGTGCCATGCAGATGAGCATAGTTTTTGTACACACTGCAGGAGCCACAGCCAGGTGTGTTTTTATCTGTATACGTGTTTACATGGCCTTTGTAAAAACAAAACAGGAAATGGTTTCTCAAAGGAACGCAAAGCGTTCATGAGAGATCAGATATGACAACACTTTCTTTGGTTAGGTGTCTCTTTACCACAATATTTTTCATCATAAAGTTCTTCAGAGAAGCCAACATCCCAGAAGCACCATGCTGACCCAAAAAACGGGAAAGCTAGTTCCAGGCCTCTGATAATTGTGTAGTGGGCTGTCAAATGAAAGCATTATTCTGATCACAGTAGGTAATGTTCAAAATCTTTAAAATAAACATGGATTTTTTTAACCTTATCCAGTTATCTCATACGTATACTGAGTAATGATCTTTAAAAGACATACATGTTTGTTACCCCTGAGCCACCAGATACCAGAACAGATATGTGTTTCAGAATTATTATTTTAAAGAACAGTCCAGAAAAGTTGCATCAAGCTAAAGTGAGTACCTGCAGAAGAGTGCCAGGTGAATACTCTTCATCTTCAAGGACAAGTTTAGAGCCATACCAAAAGGCTAATGCATAACTTAGAAAAATTATAAACCACATGTAACCAGTGAATAATCCCATTATTATTCCTTTTCGAATTCCCCAGTGCTGAGCAAAAACCAGGTTCTTATCATATCTGTATAAGACAGAAAAATACAAGGGAATTAAATGAATTTGACAGAAATTTCAAAATGAGAAAAGACCAACAAAATGAGGCACCGCTGGTGACTCAGCAGAATGTCCATACAAAGGGTCAATTCAGAATCACTCTGAAGTGAGAGATCACTGCTGAAACCAGCAATGCTCAAAATCCTTGTATGTTTTAGTGTAATAAGCACAAGAAAACCCACGCTCACTGCAGATACCTCATCATGGGGCTTGGAGTTTTAGCAGAGTAACACAGGATTTGAGAATTTGGCCAACAGCCATGTTTTCATAGAAGCATCCTACAGCCATGTTTTCATAGAATTTAAGAGAAATTTGCAGAAACATCATCAAACCCTGTCTTGATGACCCTAATTCTCCAACTTATCTTGAAAGTACTCAGAGTTCTCAGATTTGCTTCAAAAGTGATATATCAGACAGTGTTTAGGGAAAAATTTAACAGAATGTTCCTACAAGTAAGCATGAACTGAAGATAGTATTGCTGGTGCTTTATTTCGCTGATACACTGAATTATAAAATATATTAGTTTTTTTATACATTACTTGAAACCTGGATTTCTGATACATACATGCATATAAGTCTCCAAGCTAATAGATAGTCATAGTTGTAGAATATAGAGATTAATTTTCATGAATCTGATGTGCATTACAACATTATATTGCTTCAGGAAAAAGAAATCAGAGACCTTACAGTTTGTTCAAACAAACCTTTCAACTTCTTTCTTCTCCCCACCAAAAGCAGCCACTGTTCTGATGGATGAGAGCACTTCATCCGCCACAGCTCCAGCTTTTGCATAAGCCTTTAATTCTCGGCCTGTTAGTTTTGCCACAGCCTACAAAAGCATAAGCAGTGCTGGTTACACCTGAACTGCAGGTACAGAAAAGGACAGTGATAAGCAATGCTGGCTGTCACTTCGTGCTGCCTGCTCTGCACTGGGTCACCTCCTGCACTCCAAGCAGACTTTTATTAGGCATGCTGCACACTCAAAGACTTTGGTCTTCTAGTGCCAGGGCATACACCTTTGTAGCATATGTTTTGCAACAGGTCTCTGCTCCAAGTAACTAGAGAGAGCAGCTGACAACTCCTGCTTTCCCTGCCTCCCTCTATCTGCTCTAACTGGGCTGAAGCAGATTGCAGACTGAGGGGTTGTGCACAGTGGGAGGAAGGGGGAGCTTAAGTGCCAAGAGCAGCCCTTTAGTCGCTGTGGCAGACCCCAGCTTCAGGAAGAAGAGGTAACTGTAGTGGTGGGGGAGGATAAAAACAGATGTTGCCCACCACTGTGCTTTGGGCTGGTAGCAAACAGGTCCCTACACAGCAGCCCAGAGCACACTGGATGCCAAAAGCTTACTTAGACTCCAAAAAATGCTCAAATTAATGGAAGAAAATGTAGTCATTTACAATTCTGCACAGAGATAGCACACTGACTTGGGAAATGCTGCTTTATCTCTTCAAATACCCTTCCCCATGCATCTATTTAACCCCTTCAGAAGACAGGAAGCCAGGCTAGATTGACCTTGGATCTATTTTCTTCATGGTGTAAAACCAAGACTTGGGCTGGAAAGGCTCATAATGAGGAAACACTTAACAGTAGGTATGTGACTGGAAAGTGATGGGAACAGAGAAATAAGAATGGAAAGGGAGAAAATTACAAACACAAAGGGAATAAGGTCAGAAAGAAATCACAAATGAAGTAAAAACGTTTGGGGTTTTATTTCATTCCCTGCCAAGTTTCTGCTCTCCCACTTCACATGAGTCATTATTCATGTCATCTACTTGCAGCCAGCACAAGATGCTAACAGAGAGCTGGAAGACAAGAAATTCATCACAGTTACATTAGAGGTTGGATAGGAAAATGATAGCAAGCTGCTCCAGATGTGAAAGAAATGAGATTGCTGGAGGGCTGAACCCAGAAAGAATGCAGAGGATGAGCAGGAACTACTCAGCCCTGCTGAGCATGGGAGAGAAGGTGAGAGGGCAGAGAATCCTGCAGTTTCCCTTTTCACTGTCCTTCCTCTGTACAGTGACAGGAAGTTTGTAGGAAGTGGTTTGAGATGCAGAACAGGAAAAACTGGGAGAAGGGGCAGCAGCTTCTGGGATCAGGGACAGTTTGTGGTAAGTTTGAGTAGTTGTTTTCAGCCATTTTATATCTCTGAAACCCAGAAAAGACACTAATTTACAGAGAGAAATCAAGTCCTGTATCTTGTAACCATCTAAACCAGCTGTGTAGTAATAGAGAAGTTAAAGGCCAGCTTCTGACCTCAGCAGTAATACCCAGCCACAGGAGCCACAAGAAGATATGCTTACACTCCCATCTTAGAAGCAGGATTTATTATTCTGGGAATCAGAATAAACAAAGTGGGAGTAATCCCCTCTACCCACACTCCCTCCATCTCTCCCCCCTCACTCAGTGCTACTGGGACCACAATTTGCCTCTCTTGACTTTACAGGGGTGTAATCGACTTCACCAATCCTCACAACTTTCTGGCATGATCTTTTCTGCTCATCATTGCTCAACATGAACCTTTCACAATTCACTTACCAAGCCATAGAGAGCTGCTCCAACTCCAAGCAGAGGGCTGACTGCAATGATAACCAAGGTCAATTTCCAGCCACTGACAAATCCCAGTAGGAATCCGCACACAAAGGTGGTTATGCGCTGGATGAAGATTGCTACTTGGTCAGCAATAGCCTCATTAATTTTGTTGACATCACTGGAAAACAACAACAACAACAACAAAAATCAACCGAAGACTGGTGAGCATAACTTCTGCTTGTGTTGCTGGTCCTGGCCGTATTTGGGTTAGTTGCTTTTCACTGGAGAGGGCCCTTCCTTTACCCCTGTTCTTTCACCATCACCCCGTACAAAGACCCTGGACTACAGTGAGAAAATCTGATGCCTTTGCAATGGAGAAGGCTTTTAGGTATGAATACTGCAGAGAAGATACTGTCCTTTCCCAGGAAAAGTTGTGCTGGCAGCAGACTCAGTCACTAGCTGGCTCTTACTACCATGCCCCAGCCGAGGATGGGGCAGAGACATCCCAACTGGATGCAGCTATGTGATAAAGGAAAAACAGCATAGCTGCTATAGCATTCCTTACATCATGGGGCATTGAGAATGTGCCATACTGGCCTGCTGATGGGGCAGGAGAAGGGAGGAGGGCTCAGACTCTCCTCTAGTTCCACCTTTCACCAGCTCCCAGTTCCTCTCTCCTCTCTACCAGGTACTTTGTTCTCTACACGAGAGGGAGAGTGGGAAGATCGAGGGCTACTTTATGACCAGAGACAGTGAGAAAACATGACAGTTCTATCATATGGAGGATAGTGGTGCAGCAGTTGACATCATTTGGCACCAGGGCAGCTTCAGAGTTCATTTGTTCTCTCTTAGGCATTGCCAGCACAGAAAAACTGTCTTAAAACAAAACAATCATTATACTTCTGTCACTCTTGGCTACTACCCCACCTCTGAGATTAGAACTACTGGGAACTCCTGGAATAAACTGTAGCAAGTGGCCTTGAGATTTAAAGTGCAAAGTTGTTAGCTTATTGATAAGTCAAGTGAAATTAAAATCCTCTGTTGTAAGAGTGTGGAGTAAAAGAATATGTTTATATTTCTTCTGGCAAATGTTTTTCACAGTCAGGAAGCTTTTGTAGGCACAGGACAATCTTGTTCAAAAACAAGGGAACTAAATGTTATTTATTAGACAAATACATGATTAATTCCTACTTTTTCCAAAGAAATTCTTCCCAGTGACTAAAGCTTGCCATTTATTCTTCATATAAAGAACACCACAGAAAGTATTAGAAACCAATGAGTAAAATAAAATCCTTCCAGCTACAGAAAAATCTTCCGCATATGTGACTACTAACCAGGCACAACTGAGAACAGGAAGCCATCTACAGTCAGCATGTTCGCCCCACAGTTGCCTGCTTGTATCTTTTTTAACAGAAAATTAAGCAAGGCTCACTGTGTCCTTCTAAAAGCTAACAAAAGCAAAATGTGCCCCTAATGGAGTTTTCCTTTCTGGGAATTAAGAGAGGGTTCAAATCAACATCTCCAGACTCAGGGAGTGTGCACTGGCAGCCAAATTATAGGTCACTCTGAAAGGACTGGGCACCAAATGAGAAGAGAGGAGAGGACAAACTGGAAAAAAACCCCACCCCAAAACCCATCCAATTCCCACACACACATTTACTGACAGACAAGGCACGAGAGGGAAATAATTGTGGTTTAACAGTTATGGTACTTAGTTCAAAGATGGGGGAGCTAATCAGTCTAGTTTCTGCTCCCACAAACATAGCTGTATTTCTACTAAAAGGTGTTTGTCAAATGCCTGATTATTGGCACTCTGCAGTGTTTGGAAGGAATTGAGAAATGCTTTCTGCAGCATATGGGTTTTTTACATTACTTACTCAGAAATTCGGGTGTTCAGTTCTCCTACAGATGTACAGTCAAACCAGCCTATATCCATTCGCATTATTTTCCTGAAATAAGCTTTCCTGATTTTCTGTATCTGACGAGCTGCAGCCATAACCCAAAAGCAGATCTGGGAAAAGCACAAAACAGCTGATAAATTGCAATAAAAAGTCTCTCTACTCCCAGCAAATCAGAAAAACCACTTGGCTAGAAATGGAAAGGCTATTGATAAAAATACTATTCAGGTAAAATATATTCTGGCTATGCAGACATAATAGTTGTTTTGATCTTTAAATAATCCAACACTTTTATATAGCCTCTGAATCAAGCATTTGTCTCAGTTCTGATAGGATGAGAGAAGAGGCAAGTTAAATTACTTATGCTGTTACATGAATGCCATATGGACAAAATTTTTTCCATCCACAACTCTAAATAATACAGGAATGGCAGCCATCCTATCTCAGCAAAATTCTTGGATAGTTTTCAGGAAGGAGATTGACAAGTGATTTTTGTGATTAAAAAAAGCTTCAAAAGCCATGGGCCCTTCAGCAGACTATGCAGGAATTGTCCAAGCTTTTGACTCACTTCAGTCATAAGGACTGAACCATTACTACAGAATACGTAGGGTACGATTCTTCTCCAACGTTAGATTTACATTGGTATTGCTCTGTAATATCTCTATAATACAAACAGGGCTCAACACAATTGAGATGCCCACTGGGAATCTGCATGCCCTTCAGCTGTCATTTTTGGAGGGCATGTGGATTCCGTAGTAGCCACACTTGAGCAAGTATTGCTTGCAGTGTGCATAAAATTAATCCTTTTACAAAGATATGCATGCACAAATCCAAGGAGCTCTCAGACTTCAGCAATAGAATGAGAACTGAGAGCATCTGTTCTGCTCAAATAAGTAGCTAAGCAGTTAAAACTAACATAATTATTAGAAACTTAATTATTTAATGATTTAAACATTGAAATCAAAAGAGAAAACAAAATACTAACTTGGAGGTATCCTAACAGAAGTATGGCACAACCAATTCCTGCATAGTATCCTGCAAACTTGGTCATTTCGTGTTCAATGTCCAGTAGCCTGAAAAAAGAAAAAAGAAAAAAAGAAAAAAAGAAGCAAGTAATACAGTTTTAAATTTCTCACAGATTTCTAATCTGGTGTTTCCTCAAGTTAGAGTCAGGCTAGGTGAACGTCAGCTTGTTTTGCTAACAGAGGCATTGTCTCCCAATACTGAGGCTGTTGCTAGTGGCTGGTTTCCTTGTTCTGCCTGTTGCACAGGGGTGGGAGCTGGCACCTTTAGACAACTTTTAAAAAACATCCTGCAGACAGCAAATTTTATTTAATTTACCCAAAATTTTGTACACTGAAATTTTAAGCCAAAAGGGAACACTATGCACATGACTTGATCTCTGACAAAAAACATGGAAACAACATGGAAACAACTCAGCTGCCTGACAGATATCCAGTACAATTTTTCACGATAATTAAGATCATGGAGCAGATCCTCCAAGAAAGTGTACCAAAGCACTTGATAAACAAGGAGGTGACTGATCACAGCCAATGTGACTTCACTATGGGCAACTCCTCCCTGAAAAATTTGGTGGCCTTCTATGACAGCGTTACAACATTGAAGGAAGAACAACTGACATCATCAACCTGGATTTGTGCAAAGCATTTGATTCTATCCTGCATTACATCCTTGTCTCTAAACTAGAGAGATATGGTGGATGGACCACTCGGTGGATAAGGAATTGACTGGATGGCTGCACTCAAAGAGTTGCAGTCAAGGGTTCGATGTCCAAGTGGAGACCAGTGACAGAAGGTGTTTCGCAAGGGTTGGTCTTGGGACCAGTGCTGTTTCACATCTTTGTCAATGACATGGCCAGTGGGCTTAAGTGCACCCTCAGCAGGTTTGCTGATGACACCGAGCTGTGCGGTGCAGCTGACACACTGGAGAGAAGGGATGCCATCCAGAGGGACTTTGACAGGCAGGAGAGGTGGGACTGTGTGAACCTCATGAAGTTCAGCAAGGCCAAGTGCAAGGTCCTGCACCTGAGTCGGGGCAATCCCAAGAATAGACACAGACTGGGTGAATGGATTGAGAGCAGCCCTGGGGAGAAGGACTGGGGGATGTTGGTGGACAAAATTTGACGTGACGTATCAATGTGTTCTCTCAGCCTAGAAAGCCAGCCATGTCCTGGGCTGCATCCAGAGCAGTGTGGCCTGCAGATCGAGGGAGGGGACTCTGCCTCTCTACTGTGCTTTGGTAAGACCCCACCTGGAGAGCTGCATCCAGCTCTGGGGGCCCCAACATAAGGAGGACATGGACCTGCTGGAGTGAGTACAGAGGAAGGCCATGAAGATGATGAGAGAGCTGGAGCAGGCTGAGAGATTTGCGGTTGTTCAGACTGGAGAAGAGAACGCTGTGGGGAGACCTTAGAGCACTTCCCAGTACACTAAGGAAGTCCACAAGAAAGCAGGAGAGAGATGTTTTACAAGGGCATGGAGGGATAGGACAAGGGGCAATGGCTTTAAACTGAAAAAGGGCAGCTTTAGGTTAGAAAGAAATTCTTCACTGTGAGGATAGTGAGACACTGAAACAGGTTATTCAGAGAAGTTGTGAATTCCTCATCCCTGGAAGCGTTCACGGCCAGTTTGAATGAGGCTTCGAGCAACTAGATCTAGTGGAAGGTTTCCCTGTCCATAGCAAGGGAACTGAAACTAGATGACCCTAAAGTCCCTTCTAGTCAAAGCACTCCATGGTTCTATGAATGTGTCCTGCCTGGTGTGTAGTTGCTGCTTAAGAGGTACAGAGATCAGCAGTAAATCCTGTATTCTAATTGCCAGGCCATCTTCGAAGACTGGCTTGGACAGCCTGGAGCAAAATAATTTGGCCCCAGTCACCTGCATCTAAGAATGTGAATTCACTTCCCATGTGCTCTGAATTTCAGAGACCTTGTCGTAGGTTGCAATGTAAGATGTGCCCAAAAGTCTGTATTCTGTTACCATCTTCAGGGGCTGTTGAAACCAGGTGGGGCAGTGTTATCTTTGCCTCCTCCCCCAGGGCTATCTCCTGTTAATGGCCCATCAAGGCTGTGCTGCTGACTCAGAGATAACTCCCTCCAGCAGCTCTCTCTGTTTAATGGGCAATCAAGGACCCACCACATGACTCATAGAACACCAGCCCATTGTGAGAAGCTCCACACAGGGGGGAGGGGCCAAGCATTCCCACCTGGATATAACCTGGGATTTGGAGTGGCACAAGGAGCCCTTACCCACTGGACTTCCAGAGGAAAAGAGCTACTAGACCTTTCTGTAGGATCACTGCTTTCAACAAGACCACTTCATCTGGACTGCTACCACCACCCTCATGAACAGGGTGTCAGGTTGTATTCTGATTCTGCTGGTAGTTTCTTTTTTACTACTGCATTTATTTTTTTTTTTTCTTTCTATTAAATTGTTTTTCTGACTTGGAGCCTCTCACTGGTTTTGCTTTCAAACCAGTACAGACCTTTAGACAAGTAACTTCTAATTCCAATTAAGTACGTAATGAAATGTCACTCAGAGATTAGAAAACCCTTGTAACGATGCACCGGAAAATGATTCTTAGGAAAGGCTACAGGTTCAAATTTGGCCTTAACAAGTATCTGTATCTGAATGTATTATCTAGACTCCGTTAATTATACTTAATGAAAAGAAACAGGCAGTCTTATGGGGCAGTTCTTTTGATCTGCCTCAGACATCCCCCATAAGCTGAATTGCGTTCTAGAAATGCTCATTTCTCTCAGTGACAAAAGTTTAGCTAACTTGCTCAGAAGTCTGCAAGCACCTATAGGTAACTAAGTCCTGACCAGAATGACCAGAAGCCATTATTACTTACAGTGTAATCAGAAAAAATAGATTAATGAATTCAGATATGCAACATATATATCTGTTATCAGAACAATCATAATCAAAGAATATTCTTGCTGACAACTACAACCGAAAGACCAAGGTCCAAGCTGACCTTCTGTCCCGCCAAATAATATCTCCAGGTCAGACACAGGACTATGTAAGAAGAACCATGCCTCTTTCTTACCTTATGAATAGAAAATGTAAGATTTAGAGGCTGAACAGGACCTGAAATAGCAATGTATTCTCTGACAAGCTATGATAACAATGGGAAAGAAACAAATATATTCATTACTCACCCACATCTTATTGTAGCATTCTTTTCATTCTGATGAATAGTACCATTAATCCACACTACGGTGTTATTTACACATGTCTTGTTTGGGTCTTTAAGCTCTTGCATTTCAATGTCATATTCAATAAATGTGTCTGCCATTGCACCAAACACAAGCAACACAGCTGGTTGGGCTACTCCATGAACAACAGCACATAAACTACCAGCAACCATCATTAAAATCTCCATAGATGATGAAAATCGAAACTAAAGAGGGAAGAAAAAAATGTGGTCTCTGCTAAGAGGCAGTCTTCATACTTGTTGTATAATGATAAATTATTAATTAGGTGGATCAAATAAAAAAACATTCTCTTTAAATTTCAGAATTATCTTCAATATAGAAAGAAGAAAAATCTCTCTGTCCAATCTAATCTAATTACGTCTGTGATTACAGGCTCATAAATTATTATCAGCTTCCTTTTAACATGTGAATGAATGTATTATCATGTAATATTAATAGCTCAATATCATTCCACATTATCATCATTCTGGAAACTAGCTAAGAGATTAATAATAGTAGCTGTAATTCATATATATAGTCTACTTTGCAGATTTCCTGTGGGGATAGAGAGAGAGGAAAGGGAGGAAAAAGCCTTAGGGCATTTTGTAGAGCCTCTGAATAGAGTTAGCCAGTTTCTCAAAAGTCTGAGGTGCTGTAGTAGAAAACCAATTAAATATCTCAGAGCAACTTCTCATAGTTAATATTCTAAAATGCATTGGCTGAGCCAGGCAGTTGTGCATTGACTCTTAATCTGGGAGCCATGTAGAGAAAAGAGCTTTCACACAGGTAGCTCAGCAAAGATACAGTGATTTAAGTTACCTTTGCATGATAGTGTGAAGTCTGATTCTCAGGGTGAAGTCAGGTACAAATACATAGATTAAACTTTCCATATAGAATATCAGTATCAAATGCTATACATTTTGAAACAGGAGTGTCAAGAGGAATCATAGACTGCTTAAGAACCTGTCCAGGTTCTGTAGGTGCTGTAATGTGTTTAAGAGAAGGGTGGGAATTTACAGCACATATGGAAAGGGACATTAGGACAAAGACAAAATAAAGGGAAAACCAGTTAACACAAAAGAGAAATGAATAAAAGGTTCTTCTACAAAAAAGAAAAGAAAAACGTCAGAAGAAAACTGTAACACTACCACTGTTTTAGAAACCTTGCTCATAAAATGCCTAGGAATTCCTCTGATTTAAAAAACAGTAGACAGAAAATGCACAGATATGTGATATCTGATCTCTCAGCATATCTGAGGCAACCTGTGTTTACCAACTGCACTTTAGGAGTTAAATATCTGTGCCAAACAGACTACAGAATTCAAAACTCTCTGCTTGCCCTGTGTGGGGACAGACTGTTCTCTCCACTTAACGAGGAGCTGAGAGACTGAGCCAGGTACAGTGCCAGGGGTGCTGCTGCACTAGCCCAGTACTGCAGTCAGGACCATGCTAGTTTGGATACCCTACAGGCTAACTGCCTGGACTATGTGCAAAACAGAAGTAATAACACCTCTGAGCGTGCTGCTGGGTTGGGCAACTCTTGACTACATTAATTTCAAAATTTAGAGGCACCCCATGGAATTACATCAAAGGCCAGATGTAACTCATACCATATGGTATTGTGCATCCGTAAGTTTCCATTGCTACCAAATCTTCTAAAACCTGTGGAGCAATTATGAGGGAGCTAAATTATCTGCCAAATATCACACAGCAAATTTTTGGCAGAAAAAAGAATGAACCAAGGTCACCTAGATCCCTGCTGTGCATCTTACCTCATTTCCACATATCTACCTGTAGGTTAAATAAAATGCATTTAACAGACAATTTTGACACCAAAGTGACAAGATGACAAGGCGTTCTATTGAATTCCA
Organism: Mystacornis crossleyi; assembly: GCA_013400655.1. Lineage (NCBI taxonomy): Eukaryota > Metazoa > Chordata > Aves > Passeriformes > Timaliidae > Mystacornis > Mystacornis crossleyi. Next base: position 39,809 of record VYZQ01041203.1, on the reverse strand, counting down.
TCTGAATTTTATTGGTAGGATTTCAGGCCAAAACATTTATTCCTTAAAATTTGGCTTAGTCACAGCTACACCCCAAAGCAACCTTATTGGTTATTGTCACTTATTCTGCAGCACAATACAATACACATCAAATATTTGTGGACATTGCTTTCATTACCAGCTGAAAGAAGCCAACACGAACACTGTTTTCTTTCTTCTCTGATGACCTTCAACAACAGAAAACATAAAATTACAAACTTGTATTTTAGTACTTATTTTGTTTTATATGCAAAGTATAAAGAACAGAACTTAACTCACTTTTCATTTTTCTTCTCTATAAAAGGTTCTTCACATGCATAGAAATTTCTGGCAAAAAGGATAAGATTTTGCGTTATTACTTTTACTCGCTTGGTTGCTTCTCTGAAATTACATCTTATTTGAGACATTTTGCCCAGGATTTTAAGACACAAGCTGTATCTTTCAGATTTCTTTGGAACCAGTAATTTGATGGTTCTTTTTAATTTTAGACAGGGACTAGAATGAGGGTTAGGTTAAAATTCTCTAAAGGTTTATACTTTGTTCCATAAGCAGCTCCTCAAAACACTGTTTCTATAATGTGGATTGTGAGTTGAGGTCAGGTAAAGAAAAACCTGCTGCCCAAATTGTTGGTTAATCCTTTAAGACAGAGAAGGGTCCTGTTCCCATAGCAAGGAGTCATCATCAGCTGTGTACATTCAGTGATGAATGAGTAGGGATATTCTATTTGTGGTGGGTTGTTTTGGTTTGGTTTTTAATGAAGCAAACTAATTCAAGCCATATTTGTCATAAACTGCTTTCATAAACCAGATCCTAGAATGCCTAAAGTAAGCTTTCCTTCAGGTATGTATATATGGTATGTGTGTTACATGTGGAAGTCCAACAGAACTTGGGTTTTAAGGGGGAAGACATGGTAGACTTCTAATACTGGGCTGGTGTTCTCTTAGACAGGCAACCTGACAATGAGAAAAATTAAGAGATACTCTAGTTTCTCTGTTCTAGGGGTAGGTCCCAGACTGGGTACACTGTGCCAGAAAAATTATAGCATTAGGTTGTCCAGTCTGCTACAGAGTTGTCCAAAGGTCTAGGAAGGAGGAGGCTCTTAATCTCAATCAGATCTCTGATAATAGCTGAAGGTCAAATTCTCTAAATCATCCCAACTTTTACCTATTTAGAATTATACATTTAAATCTTAATATCTGAGATAATTCTTTTTGTTTTAAAATCTCACAGTTAAGTTTTAAGAGAAATTAATCAAGGTTGATTAAAATTCCTGAAAAAGTGATTTCTCACACTAAAAGCACTGAAGAAAGATAAATTTGAATATCAAAAACATTTTCAGAAGGAAGATTGTATTGCTGGCATTTATGTTTTTAAAGGTTTCTAGGATTGCTTTGGTCTACCTCTCTCCGTTGTATCTAATAAGGCAGTTTAGCTGCTAGAGAACAGCTTTTTAAAAAAAAAAAATTCCATCAATTTGATGCAATGACACAAACTTCTTTGAATATTCCTCGAAATATTGATCGTTCCAGTCATGTACATGACTTACTCTGATTTCTTGAAGCCGTTACCTGTTAGGGAAAATAAATGCACAGTCTAGTTAATGATTATTGTTAAAGTACATAATCTTCTGTAGGCATGTGAAACATAAACTCTAGAACTCCATGGGACCTGATCATTCCTGAGTTATAAACATCGTATTCCCACTAATACATATAGCCAGGCCATGGTTTACACTAAAAACATTATTCAGGACATTTGCCAAAACTCATTTTCATTGCAAACTGTTTGCTAATATTCAACTAGTTGTCTTGGACACCATCTCACTGAGCATACTATGCTAATGCTCACTCCCTGAAAGGAGGAGGGGTAGCTCTTCACTCTTGCCTGCCAACAACGCAAGAGACTGCAAATCCTGTGGAAGAGGGCCAGCTGTGGCCTTGGAGGGTAGGATGAACTGGTCACACTGGTGTATACTCTTGGACATCGTCTAAGGAACCACAGCTTAGAGAAATGGAATCACACTACACGACATAATTAAGTTGTAGGACAATTAGAAAAGGTCTGGATTTAGCCCCCTTTCAAAAGATGTTGTGAAAGACATAATAAGCACAGCTGCTGTTGTCAGGGGCCCCAAAGAAGTGTCATCAGAAGGTCTGACGTAGAAGATAGTTGCTGTACATCACTTGAGATGACAATGAGTACAGAGTTAGTTTTATACATACATCACAATTTGGATAACCTAAGGGCACCGAGCATATGCACTTTGCTCAATTATGAAGCATTTGCCAGTTCAATGTTAAGTTCAGAACCATGGTTTGCATTTCAAGCAGTGCCTTCCTTTCTTCACATCTAGAGATACATCGCTGAGCGTGCACAGGGCTGTTCCACAGAGCAGGCACAGAGAAAGTTTGCATCACGGTTCTCAGAGGGGACAAAGAAGTCACTGCAACCACAAATTCTGCCTCTTTTCATTTTTCTACCAAGGGGAAGAAGGCTTTTCCATTACCTCCAGGGTTTTGTGTTTCTCAAGAACACAGTGTTAGAAGGAAACAGTCTGAGTTTGGGACTGAGGGAACAGCTGATGACATCTCCTTTTTGGGGTTAATGAGATAACTTTATTTGGCTTTAGTTAACAATTACTCTGGTGGTTGTATTTTGCTCTCTGTTACTGGGGGATGGTAAAAAATAATGTATTATTTCAGTAAGGGCACACGTATCCCAAGAACCCCAGACATTTTCCAGGAAAGTTCTGATTTTTAAAACTATTTTTACAAAGGATCATTTGGTGTTAGAAAACCTTTCTTTTGTGAAGAAAGAAGAAATATCTGTTTTTTTGAAGTTTGCCAGCAGGTAACAACAGTAGTGGTTTGAAACCCTTTCTGGAAAATTCTTTAAGGTTTATCAGAAAAGTAAAGATTTAGAGAAAGCTTCCTCTATAGGCTGGTAATGCAAAGTGTTTTGCAAGAAATGAAGGAAATGGCTAGTGGGAGGAAAATGGGAGAAACAAGAGCCCAGTGAAGAAGTTCTCTGAGTCATGAATTTAGAGCACAAAACAAGCACTCTCCAAATGTGAAAAATCCCTAATCTATGAATTTGTAGAGGGAAACAAGAGTATACCAATGCTATTCTAGAGTGCAAGGAATTGCAGGCCAGCTCCTGTGTACCAGCAGTTTTTAAGTAGGAGAAGAATTTGGAATTATGTTAATTTGAAAGAAAAAAAAAGATGAGTAACAGTTCACACTGAGAGAACTGAAAAAGTAGAAAAAGAGAACAGAATATAGAAAAGAAAAGAATATAGGGAAGATAAAATAATTTATTAACCCGGAAGGAAAAAAGCTATAGTTATCTTTGAATGCCATAAAAATTTTGAAAGAGGAATTAAGGCATTTAAGAAAGAAATTTTGCAATTTGAAAAAAAAAAAAAGCAGAGACTCAATGAGAAGCTGAAAAACATTGGCAAGAATTTGATTGTTTACTGCTATTATGAGAACATACAAGGAAGAAGATCCATGAGAGTCGAGTGATGAAAAATTGCACTCAAAAAGTTCCCAAATAAATCTGTCTCTTAACTACACTTACAGGTGTGGTGTTCAAGGGTTGATCCAGAGAGGGTTGATCCTATCTAATTTGTACAAAAAGTGGTATTTGAAACAAACTTCACTGAAGGTGAGATCAATCAGCAAAATCCCAATGAGATTTTAAAGCTTTATCTGCTTTGGGAAAGGTGTTCTAGCAGTTCAACGACCTGCTCTTTAGATTAAGCAGAAAACAGAGTGTATTTCCAAGGAAACCAAGAGATCGGAGGCAAACTCACTTGATAGGCTAAAACAACCCCCCAACTGTCAAAAGAAGAACAGTCTTTTGCCAGTAGGTAGTCTTTTGCCAAAATCTCATAACAAGTAAAAGCAACAAGTGTAAAAACAAACTAGCACACAAAAACAACTCCTCAAACCAGCAAGATAAGTCTAAGCAACTTGGGAGTTCAAAGGAAATGTCTGGAAGAGATGAACAGCTTTCTGTCCCAGAAGGTGGACATAAGGAATAAGGATTATCCCTTTAATTTATTAAGAATATCCCTTTAATTTATATTGCAATTTAGCTTTCATTATGGGCTACTGGTTTGCTTTCCTTGGTACTTTATGATCTATATAAATATTTAACATCCTCAATTTTTTTTTGCTTTTTTCATGTCTTACAAACAGAACTCAAAATATTTAGCAGTTTCTCTTCATGTCTCTCCTTGGCTCTTGGTGCATTTGGACTGACAAAATGGAAAAATGCACACTGAAAAGGAAAAATGGAAAAGAGAAGGACAAGCTCTGATAAGAAGAGGGAATGCAGATCTCCATTTAGAATTAGGTCATAAGAATTCTGCCTAATATATTTATGACTGAAA